>VZRZ01007427.1:666006-710297 GCA_013398175.1 Climacteris rufus | reverse complement strand
TTTTTTTTTTTTTCCTGAGGGGGAGGAAAGGGGTTAGCTTTCCTTCAAAGACTTCACCCATGGCAGAAATCTTGCAGGAAGAAGCAGAAGGCTGATACTATTGCTAAATAATCATATTCCTCAGGTGGTGTAAACTGGTTTAGTTCTGACAATGTCAGAGTAATTGGCATGAGATGTGAATCAGGTTGCATTCAACCTGAGAATGGTATCAGGGAAAATGTTCTAGTAGGAGGTGAACATCAAAGAGGAAAAAAAGGAAATCAGAGGAAGGTGCAAAATAGAGTAACTTTACCCTTAATATCAGTGTTCATGTCCTACAAAATTACTACAAGAAACAGCATGACATCGAGCTGCATGAAACAGGTCTGTGTGTCCCAGGGAAAATATCCAGACAAAAACTTGAAAGTCTTGAGTTTTTGCAAGGCTACGTTGTGGTTAAGGCAGGAGAAACATTTCTGTGGAGTTTTCTTTTGTCCTTTCTGGCCACGCTGGTATTTTAGCTTAGTTTTAATTACTGTGAATGCTATATGAAAACTTGTTTCAATTTGGGGGAAAAAAACCTAAGAGAAAACTTTAAAATTATGCCCATTTCTCTTTAAGAAAATGAAAAGGAATTATTAAAACTGGTCCTTTCCTGCAAACAGCTCTGATTGCCAAGCAATGGACTTTTCCAAGGAATAACAGGTTTATTGAAAGTACCCAGGCAGCTGTTCTGCTGTCAGTGGTGTGGGAGCACCTCTGTTTTCAAGGCAGTGGCCCTGCTCTGGAGAGCTCTGCTGTCTGTGCAGACAGGAACCCTCTCAGGGCCAACCCAGCCCAGCCTTGAGAGGCAGTGCACGCTTTGTGTGGCTCCCCTTTCACAGAGCTCTGCCTCTATTCATTCTCCTGCTGCACTGTAAAGGTCACTTTTCCTGAAAGAAGATATTTGCTCTTTGTGTTCAGGGTTGACAAAAAAAAAGCATAACCCTTGCATATTACAGAGGGTTTAGGAAGCATTAATGGACTCTCACTGTAAAGTTTCTTGGGCATGAATGCCTCTTTTTTTTTTACTGTCAAAACATGGTCAGGAATGCTCACACCTCCCTGCAGGTGGGGAAGGGACTGTTTTGGGGTTTTTTTTCTGGCAATGATCCTGTTGCTCTGACACTGTTCCACTGCTTGGGGTTGGGGATTCTGTGGTAAACCACCAGCATCCACCCATGTTCATTGTGCTTGCACTGAAGGGTTTGCAGAAGGTGCTTGCCTTGGTCCCACACTGAATTCCCTCTTGAGCCCACGGAGTTCAGGTTGTATTACATGACTACTGTAAATTGGATAACACCTGATCAATAGACACTTGTCCTGAAGATGAATGACCCTGGATCAGACACAGCGCCTCGGAGCAGAGGAACCTAAAANCAGGTGGGGAAGGGACTGTTTTGGTTTTTTTTTTTTTTCTGGCAATGATCCTGTTGCTCTGACACTGTTCCACTGCTTGGGGTTGGGGATTCTGTGGTAAACCACCAGCATCCACCCATGTTCATTGTGCTTGCACTGAAGGGTTTGCAGAAGGTGCTTGCCTTGGTCCCACACTGAATTCCCTCTTGAGCCCACGGAGTTCAGGTTGTATTACATGACTACTGTAAATTGGATAACACCTGATCAATAGACACTTGTCCTGAAGATGAATGACCCTGGATCAGACACAGCGCCTCAGAGCAGAGGAACCTAAAAAGCTGAATTTGAGGCCTGAAATGAAGTAAGATAAATAAGGATGGGCAGTTTGGGCTGCACTTTATTGTGTTGGCAGTAACTACCGAGTCCTGCTTTGCAAACAGACTGTGGGGCAATTCATACTGACCAGATGAGGGGAAGAATTGCCTGGAAGACAGGATTATTGGGATGGAGGAAATGGAAAGCCACATATCCTGAGCCTGGGATTTGGATCAAGCTTAGATTGGTGAATACACACTGGGTGTGGAGGTCTCTGCACAAGCTGCACTGGGAGCTGCAGTACCAATCCCCTTTGGGAGCGGGGATGAATATTTGGAATGCAAGGCCTGAGCACAGAGCTCTGCCACGTAAATGACATAGCTTACCCTGTTAGTTAAATTACAGCAGGATGTAAATTTCTACATGGGTCAGCCACTTCAGAGGAATATTTTGCAGAAGTTGCTTGTCAATGCATGAAATCATGAATACAGCAGACTGAGCTTCCACCCAGCCTGATCAGTCTTGAGTTTAAATAATAATATTTCATCTTACTTAATGAACTGTCAGCCATCTCCTGAGGAAGACACTTTAATGAGTGGCGAATCATGCCCAATGCTTATTTATCTAAGTCAGGAGCATAGATCTGATAACGATTTCTTTTCATCTCCATGTCTGAGTCGTGTATCTGTCAGGCCACTTCCTGATCCAGACAAAGGTAATTTGCATAAGAAAGGAGGAACAGGCTGGATGGTCACAGAGTTTCAGCCTTCACAGACAGGGAACTTCAGCTTCTTACCAAAATAGGATGAACTGTCAACTCAGAGGTGCTCAAAGGAAGAAAAAACTGGAGGAGCTGAAAAGGAATGAAAGTATGGAGAGACCAGGGCTTAGACTCCAACTTAAGTTAGTGGAAAGAGCTCGTAGGGACTGGGTAAATGTTTCAGTAACTATCAAAAATTAATTAATCAGTGATCTAGGTCCCCATGCTGGCTAACAAAACAAGAAGTTGAGAGAGAAAAGAAAATGTTCTTAACTGGCAGGCCTGAAATTTGGTGGCTGAATCATACCATGTGAAGAAAAACTATAGGAGAAAGTGAGGGAAGTGGAACTGAAAAATGCAGGCTCAGTGTAATTGATAACAGAGAAACCAGGCTTTTGGCATGCTCTTAGATCAAGGAAGAAACATTCAAGCTGCCTCACTTCAGCTATTATTAAAAAGTGTAATTAAAACAATTAGTCTCCCCTGGAACCATGCATAGGCAGTGGCAAGTCCATGTTTCTCTCTGTTGCCTACAAAGGGAGCCAGGGCAGAGAAGCTTTTCACTAAGGCAGCAAAAATAGGGCAACACAGGAGGAACATCACCAGTGCCTCAGAGAGCAACTGGAGGAACATCACCAGTGCCTCAGAGAGCAACTGGAGGAACATCTCCAGTGCCTCAGAGAACCACTGAGCCCAGCTGAAGCATGGGAGTGACCTTCAGCAGTGTTCAGCTGTGGCCCAGAGAGCAGAAGGGTTTCTCCATCAGCACTGCTCATGTGCTGCCTGAACAGTGTTAATGTGGAACAGGAAAGGCACAACAGGTCCTGCTCTGTGAAGCCTGCTTCCAAAACCTCTATGAAAATGTTAGGAAAAATTTTAAAAACACAATTTTTGGATGGCTTCTGTCATGTGTGACACTTCTTGTAACTCTTCTGAAAAGGGAAACATTGTGTGGAATAAAGATAAATTACTCTCTAGACTGGAAGGTGATCGTAGCTTAAGCAGGGTCTATTGAGTCATAGGAAAAGGGATTTTCAGGGACCTGGAGAGGCTGTGCCCCAAGGCAGGACATCTTCCCTCTGCTCTGAGTGTTATCCAGTCACATCCATTCTTCCATCCATGAACCTCTGTTCCTGGATTTTTACCTGGATTTTTACCAGACCTGACTGGGTAAAACATCAGGTCTGAATCCAGTGATCACTGGAGGAGGAGGATGAATTGAGTGAGTTCCTGAGGTCCCATTGGACCTGGATGATTCTGTGACTACAACTTGTGTCAGGTAATGCCCCAAACTCACACAGTGCTGAAGACAAAGCACGAGCAAGAGTGGAAGTGTCATGATATTTGTCATGGAAGTGACTGTGCCAACTCTGTGTCAGTGTTTATTTTCTTGTTTTCTTCTGAAGGCACAAAATTAGTGCCTCAAATCCTCCTCCCTTCCAGTTCTAAAATCTATTTACTAAGAAATTTCTTCCTTACTTCTCTTCATGTTGTTTTCCTTTTTGTTTTGATTTTTTTTGTTTGTTTGTTTTTGCTTAATGTGCTGCGAGAACTTTCTGGACAATTTTCCCTATTCTTCACTTATCAGATGTTTGCATAGTTGAGAAACACTCACTATGGGCAAACAGAGGATTGTAACTAGTAATAAGTACATTTGCTGTCTCAAAAGCAATAATTTTCAGAAGTTGAGAAAAACTACAAGCAAAATTGATTAGAAGAGAAACTGTAGGCAGAGAAAATGTTGATTGCAAATTGGTGATTCTGTAAGAGGAGTTTATTAGAGAGCCAAAACCCCAAACACCATAATTTCATATGCAATAAGAAGACAACATTGGCTGGAATCCAAGCCTTGCTCTGTTACAAAGCAAAAGAACGATGGGAAATCCATACACAAGGATTACATAGGAAAACTCAAGATGGGAAATGGAAAACTTGCACCAAGACTCTTTGAAGAATTAGCTGAACTTCCTTTTGGTCTGCTGGCTTTAATTTCTAATACACTTCACAGCACGGTAGGTAATTGTGTGAGCATTATATAATAACATTATTTTTCAAAAAGGCCAGAAGGCTGTAGCTGTGTAATAGGAAATGTGTTATCAGTCAGACCAAATAATGGGACCACATAATCTGATGCCAATTGATAAAGAATCAAAGGGTAGGAAGAGAAACAAGAGTTGTCAATGTGATTTTGTAGAAAAAAGATCTTTTCAAACAGAATTAGTTTTATTCTTTGAGACTGAGGGTTTGATTGATAAAAAGGTTGGATGAACGTAATGGATTGACTTTTGTTGAAGCAATTCCCAGCCCCCTGGCATTTTATGGTGCTAATTTCATTTGAGATTAAGAGCATTTACACATCTGAAACTGGGTAACTGAAATTGGGTAACCTGGAAGAACAAACAAACAAACAAACCCCAACAAGAATATTTCTGAGGGTTTACATAGAGATCTGTACCAGAACTGCTCTTTTTATAAATTTTTCATGAATTATTTGTAAAGTACTTTAAAAACACCATCTGGGGAAGGAAGGGTAGCTTGGAAATGATCAGAGTTCTTTACAGGCACTTGCATGGGGAGAAGCTCCTGGGTGCTGAAATGCTCTTCAGTCTGAAAAAGGAATAAGGAGAATCAATGGCTGGAAGCTGAAGGCAAGAAATCCAATTTAAAAACTAGGAGATTTCCTTCTCTTAGTTACTTATTCATTGATTTGCTTATTTAAATAGTCAGGGTGCTTAGCGCCAACTATTATGGGAAAACGTAGGATCTTGATCACAGTGCACTGGTGGTGGGGAAAGCTTGCAAAGGCCAAAAGTTAATCACCATAACCTCCTCTGGTTGTCAACAGATGGAAACAGACTCCTCCAGCTCACACAAGCAAAATTCCTGCTTTTAATAATGTGGAGAGAATTTTTTCCATTCCCTTGACTACAAGAGGAGCTTCACTCAGCTGAGTGTTGGCTGGGGGCTGCCATCCAAGCCCTTTCTCCCAAATGATTGAAGTCTGCAGTCAGGATAAGATGATGGCCTCTCTTGGGGTTTTCTAGGTTACTGAAGAAAATCTCAGGGAATGGGCTGGTCAATAGAGCTGCTCACAGAGGACCTGCTGCAAATGACAGAGAGGAAGAGGGATCAGGGAGGAGAGAGATAAAACATAAAGCTGCTAAAACATAAAAAGACCAGAAATAAATCTGACCTCCCCTGAGCCCAATCTGAATCTTGGATTGTGCATTCCACGCTGCCACCAGGACAGGCTTGGGAGAGTCACTTCTCCCTTTGTACCTGGCCCAAGGCAGCACTGTTTGGGTACAGATTAAATGAAAAATGTAACAGGGAGAAGGAGGCTTCTCTTCTTCCTTGGCCCTAAAAAGTTTGCATCCAGCACAAGACAGAGCTGGAAAAATTGTGTCCATCCTGTGCCTGCTGCCTCTCTGGGGCAAATGCTAATGACTGGCTGATGGGAATGTGCCTGTCTCCTTGTTCCCTGGCTGCACTCGCTGCCTTCCTCACTGAATGGCATTAATCATGTCAGCCTCCCTTTCTACAAGAGTGGCTGGTTTAATGGGAAACTTCATCCAGCATCAATATCCTGAGGGGTGGAGGAAATGAGGAGAAGAGGAAAGTGTGTAGCAGGGAGGCAGCTAATGGTGAAAGCAGTCACTGCCTGTTCCAGAGTGGGGATTTGAGAGGGGCAAGGCAGGGAGCAGAGACTGGATTTACTCTGAAAGTCCAGAGGCAGCAGGGACGTGGGCTGGATCTGCAGTTCTGGTGCTTGGAGAGGCCTCTGAGAAGCAGAGGATGGAGGGTGCTGTGGAATGGCTGAGATCCAGAGGCACCTGCCAGGGAAGGTGGGGGAAAGCTGAAGAACAGATGAAGCAATAGAGCTTAAAGCACTGGACTGGAAAATGATTGAGGAAGAGGGAAACAGTGAAAGCTGTTTTGGGGTGCAGTGCTCCTGGAAAGTGAGAGGTCAGGGGTGTTCAGGAGAGAGAACCAGCTGAAGGAACAGCTCTTGTCAGAGGCAGATGCTGGTGGTCATCGTGGCATTCCCTCCATGTATTTTCTACAATTCCTCAAGCTTTTCCACTCTTTGTGGCAGTCATTCCTGCCTAGAGCCACAGGGCTGTACCAGCTGCTGTTCCCATCTTTGCTCTGAAGTGTGTCTGGGTGTCACCTAACTGTGGGATCTCCATGGGCTGGAAGTCCTGAGCTGGGATGTGCTCGTTTGTTTCTGTGCCCATGGGTGTGCAGCTTGCTCAGGGAGGTTGGTTTACCCCAGAGTTCACCATTAGCTTGGCCTGCTTCTCATTCTTCCTTCCTCCTTCCTCCTCCTTCTCCCTCCTGTCTCTTTTCCTGTCTGCTCCCCTGCTCCTCTGACAGCAGGTTATTACAAACATTGCTGCATATTGGCTGAAATTAAGTTAAACATTGCTTTGTAACCCACAGTGTGACTGGCAGGTTTCTCAATGGACCTGAGTAGATGAGCTCCATCCACTCACCCTGCCTTCCACACTGACACCATATTCTCCTTGTATCTGAGCTTCTCCATCTTTATTTTTTGTTTTCTCATCCCATTTCCCAGCTGTGATGAACAACACATTTACTACCCAGTGTATATAGAGAACAAGCTCCCTGCTGTCTTCTCTCTGGGTTGCTTCCTCTGAAAGAGAAGCCCATAATGATGGGTGGTTCTGTGAGGAAGGTGATGATCTTAGCCTATAACATCACACCCCTTTTGAGAAATCCAGCCCCAAAGACCTGGCAGGCTCTCACACAGCAGAAGGAAATGAGGGTGATAAGGTATAGATAGTGTAGGCAGCACGGGAAAACCTTCCATGTATGTGATGAACTGAACCTGTGGAATTTATTGTCACAGGATATTACTGGAATGAATAATTTAGCGGGAATCAAAGAGTTTGCAACCTCACTGAGAGCTGTGTCCAGACAAAACATTATGCAGGTTGAAATTTATAATGACTAAATCTCTACAACATAATCTAATTATCAGACAGGGTTAGGCAAAAATGACCTCCCAAGGGACGAAATGCACAATTAGATGTGTTAGATCTGAGCTGATGAGCAGGTATGTTAAACCTTCTTCTGAATCACCCAGTACTGAATTTTTTATCAGAATTGCAGTAGCAGATCAGACAACCTTTGCATTTCTCTTCTTCCCATTATCCTGTGATCTTTTGAAACAAAATATTTTATTCCCTTTCACATGGACGTTTTGGCAAACGATTTCTCGGATGTCTCAGAAATCTGATTTCACACACACTTGTAAAAATACAGCCTCAAACAGACTCTCTGTCTAGCAGTGTCTAGGTAGCTGATCAACCTGTTACATCATTGCTGGGTTGAATCTTGGCTCCAAGAAACTGATTTCTTCAGTATAAATTTTGTGGGCACCTTTTTTTTTGTTTTGGTGTACACAGAGCTCCTCTGGAGGTGCAAAAAAATTCCTATTGACTTCGGATAGATCTCCCCTTCTCCCCTTCTCCCATTTTTTGAGAATATTATGCTCACCTCTGTTGTCATGAAGAGGTTTTTTGGTGTAAAGGAGACTCCCTGATCTCCCTCTCTTTGTTACTCATCTCCACAATCTCTCAGTCCTTGCTAATGCTGATGTTTTCACTAAGTTACTACTAAGAAACTAAGAAACTACTAAGTAGTTTCCAAGCTGGTTGCTGTCTCTGAGTCATGCCAGGCCAGACAGTGCATGACAGCACAGAAACCCTCCCTTCTTGCAGCACTGAGCGTTGTGATCCCGAGTTTGGGAGTCCCTGGTCTGAGGTATCACTCAAATGCAGAGCACAGGTCCCAGTCGCTCCCCTTGCCTGGGGATTAGAGGTGTATCCCATCCTGCCTGCGTGGCACTGCAGAGCCTGACTTTGTCTGGCTGTTTGTGTGACACTACTCCAGCAGAAGAGCATCCCAAAGACACCAAAAATCCCCTGCCACTGAGAAAAGATGTCATTCTCCCAGGACTAATGTGACTTTCCCCTTGTGTGTCTGTGATTCTGCTCCACACTGGAATGACAACGTGTCAGCTGGGGCAGCAGGGAAACATCTCTGGAGGAGATCCTGATGTGTTTGCAATCAGTGCCAGGATCAGAGGGCCTGGGGCTGCCCCTCTGCCTGCTGCCCCACGCTCAGAGCACTCCCACCAACGCCACTGACTGCAATCCCTGCCTGCTCTCTGCAGCAGCAGAGGGCCCAGGTGTTGTTTTATTTTTGGTGTATTCTGGACTCCGCTGCAGGCTGTGAACTGGCGTCAGCAGAAGGATTGAAAGGCAATGAAATGCTGCTCTTCACTTAGGGATGTCATTTTCCTCCATATAACTCCCTCCCAAGGATCCTGGCCTGCCAGGTCCTGGCTGGTTGATATGTGCAGCGCTGCAGCTGGGCTGAGGGAGGGAGAGGGGGGCATTCAGCCACCCCCACAGCATCACTCACCAGCACCCCCACGATGCTCTGATGGGTAGCCACAGGAAAAGGGGGATCACCACAGTCACTTTCCATGCTTTCCTCCCTAATTATTTCTCCCTATAGACCTGTTCCTCACCTCCAATGCTCTGACCTGCAGGGGGGTAGGATGAAAGTAAAGGGATGCAAACCTGTGAGCAAGGGACATGGGGTGTCCCTTCCTGCAGCCCAGTCCCACTATCTGAATGCCACTCTGACCCCACAGGTTCAACAGATCTAAGAACAGCCACGTCTGAGACACCTGAGGTGAGGCAAGAGGGATGTGCTACAAAAGAGAGGTGCAGAGCCAGCTTGGAGTCTCCCCCCCCTCAAATATACAAGGCTTGACCATCTGCCCCTGGATTTGAGAGGTTGGGAAAGCAAAGTGAACCTGTCAGGATGGCTCACACACAGCTTTGGGAGCTGTGGAGGGGATGTGGCTCCTTTCAGACTTTATTTCCCAGCAGAGGCAGCTGTAGGTGTGAGCAGAGCAGGTACTGCCTGACAGCAGGCTGCTCACAGCAACGATGTGCCTGTGGCCCTGCAGGGCAGCTCAGCTGTGCCAGAGCCAGGCTGCCCGTGCTGGTGAGGGGACACTGGGCATCTGTACCTGCCACACAGGGAGCCAGGCTGAGTCCTCACACTGCTCCTCACTCCCACCTTTCCCTGCTCACCTTCTGTGCAGCAAAAATCCTCTGTCTGGCCTCTTCTAATTCTGATCTCAGGTGTGATTATTGAGTTCCAAAAAACTTTTCAGCACTGGCTTTACTCCTAATATATTCTGCAAGAGCTGCATCAGCACTAGTAGGATTTTTAGTCTAATTATCAGAGGTGCATGTAGATACACTTAATGTCTCCAGAAGGGTGTTAATAATAGCTCTGAGTGATGAGAAACAACACAAAATGCTGCTGCCAGCTCTAAGGAACAGTAGGGAAAAGTCAAACCTCTGCATAACCTTAAAAGCACTGCAAGACAGTACTGGGAAGGAACATTTTCCCTTACAGGTCAGCAGTACCCTCCTTATGGAATGTAGGGAAACTGAGGCACAGAGCTGCCAAAGCTGGCTCAGCCTCCCCTCAGCAGAGCTGAGGATCAGAGTGGTGTGTCCTGACCCTGGAGCTGCTGCCCATTCCTCCTGACTGTCACACCTTGTAACTCGTTCTCCCTGGGCAGGGAGTCGCAGGATCACCAGGATAAGGAGCTGTTCTAGACACTCCAGCTGATGGTTTTGAAGTGAGAGGAGCATGCTGAGACATAAGTGAGCGTGGGGGTGTAATGAACACACAGTCCCTGTTTTCTGAAAGCTGGGATATAGATCCTTGTCTGTGGTCCCTCAGCAGAGTAGCTGAACGAATGAATGGCCCTTAACTCCTCCTTTCAGTCATTTTTGGTTGCTTGCCACAAAGAGAGCTTTTCCCACATCTGCTGTGTGAGATAGATTCCCCACTCCACAACTGCCATGTTTTGGGATTTCTTTTTAGGTAAAGATCCCCAGGATCTCAGCTGATTTGTGTCAGCCAAGGAGACTTTTTAGCAAGTCAAAGGGAAGCAACCTTGTTGTGCCTTGCCCTGCTCCCTGGGTACAAACACAATTCCATCTCTTTTTCCAGGGGTTAAATTCACAGAATTAACTGCAGAATTAACTAGGTTGGAAAAGACCTTTGAGATCATCGAGACCAACCTGTATTTCTTCCCACTGTTCCCTGGTAACCAATCACTTTGGACCAGGACAGGCTCAGAGGAGCCATTCAGATGAAAAGCAGGGACACCTCTGTGGATGAGATGCCTTTGGGTACTGGGGGTGGCTGCCAGCAGTGCTGCAGTTGTGTAAGTAAAGGACAGATAGTAGAAACTAAAGCCAGCAGACCAAAAGGAAGTTCAGCTAATTCTTCAAAGAGTCTTGGTGCAAGTTTTCCATTTCCCATCTGGAATTTTCATATGTAATCCTTGTGTATGGATATAAATTTTCCATTGCTTTTTTTCCTCTGAAAGAGAGCAAGGCTTGGATTCCAGCTAAAGTTGTCTTTTTATTTCATATGAAATTGTGGTGGTTTTGGTTTTGACTATCCAATAAACTCCTTTTACAGAAACACCAATTTGCAATCAGCATTTTCTCTGCCTGCAGTTTCTTTTCTAATCAATTTTGCTTGTAATTTTTCTCAGCTTCTGAAAATTATTGCTTTTGAGACAGCAAATACTACTTAGTTACAATCCTCTGTTTTGCCCATCCTGAGTGTTTCTCATCTTCCTGCAGTGTTATCTTGCTGGATCCTGTCATATTCACCTCTTCTCCACAACCTTCATCCTTAACAGCCTTATTTTAAAATTTAGAGCTCTATCACTCTTGGTATTATTTTTAATGACCAAGTGGATCAGCTTTCATGACAGTGACAATTTTTGTGTTTCAGTTTGCCTCCAAGGTCAATTTACTTCCAATGTTTTCCAAACAAATCACTTGGGTTGCTTAAAAACTTGCTCTAGTGAAGTCGTTGTGTGAAGAGTTTCAAAAATTTGGCATATCTTCAGGAAATCAGATTTTCCTTGAAACAAAATCACAAGAGCCCTGTTAGAAATAGAAATTCTGACTCTTATCCAAATCTAATTCTACCTGTGCACGAAAAAAAAAAAAGAAAAAAGAAGTAAAAATTAAGGGAATGATTAAAAAAAAAAAAAGAGAACTTTATTCATGAAGGTCAATGCAAAATTGAAGAGGAATGGAAAAACAAACATGTAAGAAATGCTGTAAATATTTGAAGGCAAACAGCAACAACCACAACAGTAGTGGTGTGTCTGTGAAAGTCTTATCTATTGAACACAATCCAGAAAAAGGGAGTTAATAAGGGAGTGTGGGAACAAAATTGTGAACAAAATGTGGACAGTTTATATAAAATATTACAGAGGAATGTGGAGAAAAACAATATAAAGACCAGATAGTGGCTGTGGGAAAGCTCACAGTGATGCCAGAAGCAGTGGAACAAATGGAAATGCAATCCCCAGGCTGTGGAGGGGGAAAGACCCCCAGTTAATGCCTGTAAGCCCTCGAGTTAAACAAGAAAGGCAACAGCTTAGTGGAGATAAAACTACAAAGGAAAAAATCTATGTCAAACATAGAACAAGGTGGCAATTGGTGTGTGAGGAGAGAATATCTAAACACAGCCTCAACTACTCACAGAATGGGCAGAGAAATCCCTCGGTGAAAACCAAAATCACTCAATGCAAAAGCTGCAAACTCGCAGCAATAACCAGAGAATGTTTACAAATAACCTTTGGGTGAAAATTAATGGGATCTGCAAGGTCACAATCAAATCAGGCCTTTGGGGAAAGTCCAAACTTTAGGAAGGCAAAGATGGTGTTGAAAATTTGGGCAAACAGGGTGAGGCTGTTTTGGCCCACCAGAAACATCTCAGGCAGCTGCAGGAAACACAAGTGAGAGAATTTATGAGAGGAATGATGGTGTTTCATGGCTAAAGGGAGTAGGGGCAGAATCCTCTTCAGTCCCCCTAAACCAGGCAATTTGCTGCAATGAGAGTAAAGGAGAGCTCACGGATGTGGGAACTCTGGCATCAAACAATCCCAGGGATTACCCTGCACAAGTGGGAAAGGAATTATCCTCATCCTCTAAGCTGAGCCTGGGTGGTTCAGACAAGCAGCAAAGGCCCAAAGAGTGGCAGAAGTGCCACTGGTGGAAGGTAAATCCTGGTGGGAAGCCTCTGTGTCCAGCAGGACAGAGATTTTGTTGGGTCTCTGCTCAAGCAATGGCACGGTGTCATTTCTCAGGTGCCACTGCCTGGTTGCAGGATAGGGAGGGCAGTGACTGCCCTCAGCCTGTGCAATACCACTGGGTTAGACTGAAATCGGTCCCTCAGGCTGAGGGAGACCTGCCTGAGACCTGTAGTGGTTGGGAGGGGAGCACGTCGCTCCTGCCTGTGCTGGCCAGGGCACAAGCAGGCAGCTGGGCACAAGCTCCTGGGACACTCCAGCTTTGGGCTCAGTCGTGCCTTCAAAACCCCTGACATTAGTCAAGCAGGGATGTCAGGCTGAATAACACAGGATTAACTTCAGGGGAATTAAGTGACCATTAGTCTAAAAACAGGGATTCAGTAAAGGCAATTTAATTGCCCCAGGTGGCAGAGTGAGTTAATAGCAAAGGCAAAAGGGAGGCAATCCTGGTTCCTGCCCTTACCCAGGCACCAGCTGGAACCCTTCTGCCTTAAACCTCTCAATTGTCCTGAGCTATCTTGGTTTCCAGCCTCATCTCCCAGCTGGAGACAATTTAGGAGGTGGCAGAAGAGGGTTTGGTTAAGAGAAGTTTTTAAACACTCTCTAGCCTTTTGCAGAGGGGTGAGGGTGTGGTTGTTTTGAGAAGAGGGTGTTTGGTCCTGCTGGTCCACTGATTTTACCAGGAGGACTGGGACTATTTGGGCTTTCCAGGTTGAAGACACAGCAAGTGGGCAGTGTATGGAAAGATTTAAGAGTATGGAAGTGCTAGTTCAGGTATTGTTGCCAGGATGTCAGGGGAGGCTTTAAAATGAAGCATGGTGAAATAAGGAGGTGGGATATGGTAACTTCTTTGTGTTACCTTTTCCTATCCTGAGGCTTCCCACTAAGAGATGACTTTGTATAATTAAAATGAACAAAGTAAGTGGCAGCAATCCATCTTCACAATCACAGCGTTTTCTCCTTCCCTTTGTTGAAGTGCTTTGTTCATCTCAAATTGGTTAAAAAAAAAGGAAAGTAAAAAAATAAATAATAAAAAATACAGAAATAGAAGTTGAATGGGTGCCTGCAGGGGCTGTATTTTTAGCAGCTCATCAGTTTGCAGAGAAGCTCAGAGGTTGCAGATTCTAATTGCCAACCTGGAATGTGGAAAGCAGGACAACTGAAAGAGCCTGTGTGTTGTAGAGAGAGTGATGATTCCAAAGCAGGGAAGGAAGAGATAATTGGCACCTTTGCTATGTACAAAATGTGGTGGGACAGCGTGTGGTGAGGCCATCTGGCCAGAGTTTGGGGCATGAGAGCCTGGTGAAGGCTCTTGTGGAATCCAACTGCAGGAGGGATTTTGCCTTTTCCCTGGCTGGAGCTGTCAATGTTTATGCGGCCACTCTGGGGAGGCTGGACTGGGATATTTGCAGATGGAGCACGTCAGATCCAACTGAGATGCTGGCAGGGAGCAGGAAGTGAGCAAGTAGAAAATGACAGAACAGATCTAACAAGAAGGTAGAACAGAGGGTGATCCTGAGCACAGATCCAGGAGCCAGGACTCTAAAGAAGGATGAGGTGCAAGCTCCTACAGCCTTAAAACATTAATTAGGTTCAGTTCAGCCCTGGATTTATGCCCAGCAATGTCCATATACAGAAGATTGCTGTGAGAGGAGCTGATTGACTTCCTGTGTTGGTGTCCTTTCCCAGCAGAACCGGGATCCCAGAGTCTCGCCTAAGACAGAAGAGGAGCTTGGTTATCCTTGCCCTGGCTGACATGGACCTGGTTGCTGCCCTCCCCTGTTCTGCTGCACAGCCCCAAATGTGGCTGTCATGATTTGCAGCTCTGGGTCCTGAAATGGATGTCCTAGAAGTGCTGAGTGTACTGACAGCTCATCTGATGGCTGTGGGATGCAGGAGCCCATGGCTTGGAGTACAGGAGAAGGCTGTCTTGCGTTTGCGTGGTGGAGAAGCTTGGCAGGTTTTTGGCTTGCTTTCCTGATAGACTATTTTCATCTCCCCTGTCCTACTTCCTTCCACACAGGCCTCATTTTCCCCCAGGGACTATAACTAAACTCTTGTCTGTAATTCCAATTGGTTCATCAGATCTTTGGAGCATTTCCAGGCACACAGCAGAAGATGATCACATGGGTAGCCCATCTGATGCCATGTACATAAAAAACAAGCTATATGCGGACTGGACTGTGCTAAACAGGCCTTGCTGTGGCTGCAGATTTCCTTTCAGGACTTTGTCACCCACTTTGTCACAGGCAGATAAAAAAACACTGCAATATACACCTTCCTCTGCATGGAAGACCCTAACACAAACCAAGCAAGAAATGTCTGGCTGAAGGGACCTCATGGGTAGCTGCTAATTTGCTGAGGTAATGGGTTATGGGCAGAGAAGTAGGACAGATAAAGCAAAAAACATGGGTAAAAACATATGTGAGCAGTGCTGCAAGGACAGGACTTGAGGGTGAAATGGAGAAAAGCATGGCCATGACTGATTGCAAATCTTATCTGATGTGCAGAATGCTGAGTGGAGCTGGTAAGGTCATCCTTCCATATGCATGAGCGTGCTCATCCCCTTGCTGGTTGCCCCCCAACTGGCTGCTTCACATCTCCCTTCCCCTGACCCTTGGACTGCCGTACAAGAGGAGGGACTTGAGGCAGCTTGCAGAGCTCAGCAGCGTGGGGGACACGCTTGATCCCTGTGAGGGCAGTGATGCAGCCCCTCCAGCCCACGCTCAGCACCCTTTGTCCCCCAGCAAAGCCGTGTGAGCACAACCTTGATGCTGGCCTTTGGGATGCTCCCCACACGGATTAGTCACGCTGCCGTGCCTCGGCTGCCTGCAGGGCTGTCACTTTGTGCTTCTTCAAGGAAGAGCCAGTGGGCTGAGGAGGCTCCAGTTCCATCTGCCAGCAAAACCCGTAGCAGGGAAAGAGCAGCAGCAAAGGGGGGAGGTGCTGGAAGGGGGGAGCAGTGGATTCCCTTGATAATTAGGATGGCTGCATCATCACTTATGCAAATAGGGGGAAGAAGGAGGCTTTCTGCAGCAGGCTGAGTGGAGGAGAGAACAGAAAGATGGAGCTGTTCTCCGTGAAAGAAAGTACCTGGCATGAACAAAGGTGTAGTGGTCACTTTACATGCTTTTCTGCACGCCAGAAAAGACAAAATCAGGACCCCGTCAGGACAAGCAATTCCTGGTTGCAGTTGGCTGTTGTCCTGTTTTGCACATTCATGCAAACCTACACAAGAAGCCTTGGGCAAAAACAAGCAAATTTTATGTCTGGTTATTCCTCAATCGCTCCCATCACTCCCCAGGTCACAGGTCTGTGTCTCTGCCCCAGCATTTTGACGTGTTCATGTCCATCCCTCAGCTTCCCCATTTGCTCAGAGGGCTCTGGTTTGGTGGCAAGGCAGGGACTGAAGTTGGATACACCTGAGCCCTGCTGGAATTCACAGCCTGAGCTGTCCCCAGGCTGCAGAGCGGTTTTTCTTTCCCCATCTCTCCTGATGCCTGGAGGAGGTAGCTCCATTACCCTCGGTGGGAAGAGGGTTGAGCAATATTGCCGCCTTACACCGGCAACATCTTCCTCTGTCTGACACCAGCACAAATGTGTTTGCATTCACTGTTTTCCACTTGTGCTCCTTCAGCTTGGCAGGACAGCTGCCTTCCTGCTGCAGAGCAGGAATTCAAAGGAAAGCTGCTCAGCCGCCCAGCTGTGGCTGCCCTCTCCCTCTCCCTCCATGCTGCTGGGCTGCCATGAGATGTGCAAGCAGGCTTTTTCAAATTGGAAATGTGATCCATTGCTTCCTTGCCTAGGAGGTAGAAAGGGACAGACCTCAAAAAAGCACATGGTGACACTCTTAGGGGTGTCCTGTGCAGAGCCAGGAGCTGGACTCTGGTTCTTGTGTGTCCCTCCAAATGAGGGTATTCTGTGATAAGCCAGTGACATGAAAGCAGCAGCAGATTGTCACCTTCTGTCCATCTCTCCACTGCTTAGCAGGTGGAGTCTTGTGCAAAATGGTCCAGCAAGAGACCTTTAATTCCAGGGAAAGCATGTGGAGAGACAATGAGGGGACTCTGACAATGCAGCAGCTCTGCCTCACCCTTACCCATCCCAGTCCCACAGCGTTAGCTAATCCTACTCACTGATGTCCAGGTTTGGATTGTCAGCAGTGCTTTGACAGGCATTGAACAAAGCTGTTCTATTTCCAAAATGCAACAAACCACTGAAGAACAGCACAGCCCTGGCTGCCTGGGGCCTGCTGTCTCTGTGTGTGCAGGGTGTGATGTTGGGGCTGGACTTCTGCAGGAGATCCACAGCTCTGACTTGCTCACACTGGAGACAGGGACACCTGTGAGGCTCCAGAGCACTTCCCAACTGAGCCTGTATGAACTGTTAGGATGGTGGGGAACTCTGGATTTCAGCAGCATTGTGCACCTCTCTAAGCAATCCAGAAAATTCATTTTCTCAGGATGTACCTTAGCTGTATCCTAATAGAATCACACAACTTCTTTCTGGTTTACAGGAGCAGGGAATTCTCCCAGCTCCAGCTTATTGTCAGTTGAGCCTAATCAAAAAAACCTTGTCTTGTTTACAGGCTTGACAGGTTTTAATGCAAGGCAAAGCTAAACAAACAGGAGGAAGAGGAAGACAGGGCAAAATCAGTGCTGCCAACTAACTAACAGGGGATCTCACCAGACTCATACATCTCTGGCAATTTCCCAATCTCAGTGGAATCCTGCCTGCTGAATGAGGAATATCTCCTCATCCCACACCAATTAAGCCATATCAAGTCACTTTTTTTAATTCCCCCTGCAACACAGGTAGATACATTCATGATGTCTCATCCCTCCTCCTTTTCTTGCTGGCAAAGAAGGATCAGCTGTCCTCTTGCTGTTCCCAAAAGTGGATTCTGATTGGAATGACATGAGGGCAGGAAAACCCTGGATAATGTTGCACCCATAGCTAAACTTCATGTGCCACCAAATGGCACAGCTGAACCAGGAATCCTGGCCCTGCAGCAGCCTGGGCTACTCTTCTTCTCAAGTGAACAGTGAAATTTGTGCAAATAATGGTTTCTCTAGGCTGGGATGATTCAGTTGTACTTGGGCAGTGTCAGCCTGTGGCTGATTTAGGCTTATTCCAGTCTTGGGCAAATTCAAGTGTGAGCTGGGAAATGCATCTGAACAGGAAAATAGTTCCTCTGGCAACACTCCTGAACACACCACAAGTTAATGTTTCTCCTTTTGTCTTTCTTACTCCACACTGAAGGCACATTAAGGCTGGATGGAGTCTGTTCACACCAGAGACTTTTCCTACAAATGAGGAATTCAAGGCAGGACTATGGTTGTAGCAAATGAGTGTTTGTGGGTTGCTTCCTGCCTCCTGCCCCCATCCCAGCAACAGGAGAATCCCATAAGAGCACTCTGCTTCCTGATGAGAGCGGCTTTTTGGGGAAGGCAAAGCTGATGCTTGCCTCGACTTCCATGACTGGGGAAGGGCCGTTATCTGAAAACACCACAGAAAAGGTGCATTTATGTAAACATTAAAAAGTGAAGTCTGTGGAGTCCAGGGCAATCCATCTATTAAATCTGGCTTTTATAGCATTATTATGTGAGACAGCCTCATAAAAAGCTCTCTGTAGGTGCCATTACCTCGCGTTGTGGCTTCGGCGGGTGAGCCGGAGAAGCTGCGAGTTTGTGCAACAGCACATGTTGGAGTGAGTTATGGGGTGTCAGGGGCCCCGTGTTAACGATCCCACAACCCATTCAGCTCCTTTAAGGTTAATCAACTCAGCATTTGTGTCAGGTGTAATGTCTAATTAAAATGATGGAAGAGGTACGAATGCCTCCTGGCAGAGGAGGGAAATGGCACAAAGAGGCAGCGTCAGTGCCATATTGGTTTGGAAAATCAATAAGAGGAGCTCATTTTATCCCAGTGTGTCTCTGTGTTTGCCATTCAGTGGCTCATTTGAAAAGGTGCCAACTGGCTGCCTGGGAGCCTGGAAACAGCCGTGTTTGGGAACACTTAAAGACAACACTGGAGGGAAAGAGGAGAGGGCGTTGGCAGCCGTCATCGGTGGGAGATTGGGTCAGTGTCCTCATTGGGGCCTCAAGCTGTGCCAGGAGAGACTCAGGTTGGACATCAGAAGGAATTTCTTCATGGAAAGGATGGTCAAGCATTGGAAGGGGCTGCCCAGAGAGGTGCTGGAGCCCCCATCCCTGGAGGTGGTCAGGGAAAGCCTGGATGTGGCACTCAGTGCTCTGGGCTGGTGACAAGTTGAGGATCAGTCACAGGTTGGATTTTACTTTCTTGGAATCATTTTCCAACATTAATAATTCTGTGAGGGCAGTCCTGGACCACAGAAAACGGTGGAGACTCACTGATGGAGAAGGAAAGGACGAGCAAAGAAAAAAGGAAAGGAAAGGACCAGGAATCCAGAAGGTACAAACTCAAGGATGTCTGGGCTGGTAAGAACAGCTCTTCTGAAAGAGACACATAAAGCACCAACCTCAGGGTGTGGGGGGAGGAAAAGAGAAAATATCTTCGGCATTTCTGTATTGCCACAAATTCCAGCTAGGTTATTTACTCTTAAATTCTCCCTTAAATTCCCTATCTCTTATGAGAAGCTAAAAAATGAATAAACTAAAAAGTCTGAAAGAAATTTTCACTCTGTCGATATTTGTGTTGAGGAAAGGCAACTTTCAGACAAACTGAAACATTTAATAGAGGTTTGTGAGGGGTTTTTTGCCCCTGTATTTTCAGTGGTTGGAAAACTCGAGGGTCAGAGAGAATGATGTAGATGCTGTCTTTTGATTTTCTTCTCTTAAGGAATAACTCTATAGGGCGTTGTAAAAAAATACTTTAAATTTCCCTGGGAATAATTTGTAATGTGCTGTACCCATTTTTCAGGGTGTAACAACTCTTCCATTGGTAGTTGTGCAGCCAGCTGGACAGACATCCATCCAAAGAGCTGCACAAAATGTGTGAAAGCTGGGGATAAATCAATAACTTTCCATCCATGCAGTTACACTTCTCTGCAAATATAAACATTTGCTCATTATCACCACACACAGTTTCATCTCCACTGAATTTTTAATGAAAAGGAATGATAATTTATTCACTAGCAATTTTTTTTGTTAGGAAAAATGATATCTTTGCTTAATGATTTTGCTCCTTCTGGTTTCGTTAGAGAGTTTTCTGCTTTCCCCCAGCCTATGTTGGTGTTCAGGTGCCCTGAAATTCCCTGCAGGGAAACCTCCACCTGATAAAGCACCTGACTGAAGAAGCACAGCCAGTCCCAGAGCAGTAAAGAAAGACAAACTCTTCTAGGTGGTAATTTAGTCTCTACAGGTGCTGAACTTCCTTCTGGATGGTCTCCTCTCCCCATCTTCAGTGGATTCAGCTACAACACTGGACTTTAAGGTTTGTTGGTGGACAGAGATGGGATAAATACAGGCCTGCAGGGCATTGAAATAGCAGCACTCAGCTGATTTGTAGCACAGTTCTCACCTTACTTTTCAATGTCCCACACTAAGAATTCAACTTTCCTCCTTCTTTCCCCTACCCCAAGTAAAAGTGCTGTGATGTTCCTTGGATGACACATATTTACATGCTCTGGAATCTCAGATTGGAAAGGAAATGCTCTGGGATTACCCTAATTTAGGACCTTTAAGTGCACAGTGCAGTGTCAAAATCTCTACCTGAAAACTCTTTAAGGAGAAATTAATTTATGCCTGACAGTGATTAAAGGAGAGAGGAGATGGAAATTAGCAAATCCATCTCTATTGCTGAGATCCCATTATGATTAGAAGGAGAGGGGAAAATCAGCATTATGGGTGTCAGCTGCAATCTGGTGCATTCATTTAGCAGCCCATCCTACCTGGGAATTGTCCTTGAATGGATGGATATACCTGTCAGCCTGGCTTGGCCCGAGATGAATCAATTGTCTCCATGGTGGGATAGAGATGGAAACCACTTGGCATGATAATAACTCCTATTCTGAGTTTAATGCAAGAACCTGAAGCAAGGCCCATCAAATAAAACCTGGTGGGAAAGCCTGTGGGTCTTGCAGACCTCTTGCAAAAAGATTTTGGGAATGACACGGTCACAGAAATGGAGCTGCTCTGCTGGGGCCAGGCAAGATGGCCAAGGGAGCATCTTGATATTGAAATATTATCCAGATTTTAAATATATAACCCACCCTTCCCTTGACAGTCAGAGTGACACATTGTTCTTGATATTCCAAGATGGATTACAGCAGTTGGGATGCAAGTTAGCAAGCAACAAGTGAATTTGCTTACAAACAAAAGTTGGACAAAATCTCGAATGCTTAAAACTTTCAACCCACTTTGGAGTGCAGATATGTCACTAAAGAAATCTCTAGAACACTGGAGAAGGAAAAAATACTATTGATCTCAATGATATGAAAACTGTCCTACGCAGATATGTTCATGTTTACACAGAGGTGATCTTGGTTTTTTTCCTTAAGACTGGGGTAACTGCAAACTTCTTGTTTGAAATTGCTTTTGAAAGAGTCATGATTCTTCACTGTTGTTATTTCAAAACAAAAAGTTCTTTTAATTTCTTTCTTTTTTTGCTGGGAATTAAACTGAATTTTTAAGAGCTTTGCCTATTGCAAAGCTTTAGGCAAAGACAGAATATTGTATACAACAAAATATTGTGTTTTTTATTTAGTTGGAGGTTTGTCTGATATTGTGTTGAATAGGTGGGGTGGGGGAAGAGAGGAGTGGCTCATTCCTGCCATTATTGATCTATCCTACACCTACTCACTTCACGTTTCTCATTTCTTTTCCTTGCAAAATTTACTTGGGCTGTGAAAACGCTGGGAAGTGCAAAGAAAAGCCTTTTGGGAAGGGCTGCAGGACCCCTTGGTGACATCTGCTTGCTCTGGTTTGTGGTCACTGTTACTGCTGCTTGTTTGTTCTTTGTGGACTCTGACTCCCAGTTGTGAACTGGAATCTTATCAGAAAGAACTTGTTAATAAAATAATAAAGGCCTCTGGTCTCTTCAGCAGTTTCATACACCTGTAAATATTTCTCCCAGCTCCAGAAGGAACAAAGAATCAATACTTAATGTGGTGTAATATACTTCAATGGATATAATACACCAAATATTCAAAGGGCAATCCCTCACTCAGGTGTCAAAAAGCCTGGTTAAAGCATTTTCTTCCATCCCCTCTTAAGATCCACATTTTGGAAAGATGCCTCAGCACATCTCCAACTATGATTTATCCTCCTGCTCTATTCAAGGAAATAAAGTGACTTCAGCCTCCTTGTTTAACAAAATAAAATAAAATCAGACACAAATCCAGCCTGGCAGGATAAAAAAATATATGTACATATAAAGAGAGAAATTCTGCTTTAGAGGAAGAATATGAAATTATATTGTAAATTAAATTACAGGAAGGGAGAATAATATGAACTGAAAAAAAGATTAGATCCAAGGCTGAGTTTCAATCATTGGCTTTCCTGGATTTTACTGGGCCCATGAGTCTGGCTCAGCTGCCCTCAGACAGACACAAGGGTCTGGTTAATTCATCTCTTCCTTCTTCTGTCATAAATAGGACTGACAAAGAGGAGCAGGAAAACAGGAGGAGGAGGAAAAACCTGCTTCAAATTGAAGCCTGAGAGAGCTTCAGGGCAATTACAGCATTAACAGGAGGGATGTGAGGGGGGTTGCCTGGAGACACCCTTAAAAGTTGGGTTGTAGGGAAGGGGATGCTGAGGTGCTCTGGGCTTGGTGGGAGGAAAGGGAGAAAAGGGTGTTAACCATCTAGACAAGGCAATTAATATGGAATTGATAGGGAAGGGGCTGAGCAAATTACCAGTCTGTGTGGAGGAAGATTATCCAACAGCAGTTCTAGAGGAGGGGACAGGTGAGGAGGCAGGTGTTAAACATAACATAGGGAAGGGCCAGGGTGAGGCTTTTGCAGCCTTTTCTCCATCCCCTGCTGCGTGGGGAGGGGACAAGGGACAACTGGCAGGCTGCTGTGGAGAAATAAAGACATAATTTTTATATCTTATTTCTCTTAAATGCATCTTTGATTCAGTAGGGCTTGAATTTCCATACAGAACAAAGGCATTCCCCTGACTGCTAGGTTTGGGATCTTAAATGGAAATAATCAGCTTTTCAAGAAACCTGAGCACCTCAGCAGAGATCTGCAGAGCTTTGAGCACCTACTATGTTCTAGAAACCTGGCCAAGCTCTTTCCAAGTGGAGCTGCCCGAATAGAAAAAGGGGGAAATAAATAGATAATATTTGAAAGAATTAATTGGGATGTGGTTATCTCCTAGAAAGAGATGTGAGGGGCAGGCCACTTTCTAGTGCTGGCTCCATCTTTCAGGTCATTCACAGGGTTTGTCTGAAGGTACAAATGGGCCAAGCCCTGGTCAGAGTCACAGTAGAGATGAGGCCTGTGGAAAGCTGATGACTCTGTTCAGGTTTTCTTCCAGTGAGGAAGAAAATTGACTTTATTTTCACAATTTTTGCTGTGCTGGAGAGCACCCTGTGTTTGTTCCAGAGAGCAGAAACATCCTAGCTCTTCCATATGGGATGCACCTGGGGCTTCAGCCATGAGACAGGGAGAGTCAATCCAGGTGGATCTCTCTGGAAACCAATCCTGGTTCCCTTCCATCCCTCTGCTCGCAGAGCAGATGGCAGAATCCTCTCCACAGCCTTGATTAGAAGGAAAGTTTTGCCTCAGCTATGTTTGAGTCTAACACCGTTGTTTGTTTTGGTGCTGGATGAGAGTTGATATTTGCCCAGAAATGAAGTCACTCAGTCCCCTGCAGGTCCCTTTGTGCTCCTGGCTGAAGTCTGGGCAGCAGCACAATGGGCTGGAAGGGCTGCCGAGGGATGGGAATTGGAGAGACGACAACTTTTCCCCCAGGGAGGTGTCAGGCAAAGGGGCTGGCACTGCAGCTACATCCCGAAGAATAAAATGAAGGAAATAAATAAAGGAGGCACGGCGCGTCCTACAAACAAGAACATGTGTCTGCATTTATTAACATTTCCAGCGCGGATTTAATTCCCAGCAAAGTGCTCCTGCCTACACGGAGCCCGGGCGTGTTGCAGGAAACCTCTCGTTAAGTTCCACACAAGCCATCTTTTTAGTGCGTCCTCCAGGGGGATCTTCAAACGGATTCTGTAATTTCACTGATAAATGGCTCTTTTGCAAAACACTATTTACATTCCAGCACCAGAAAGGCTGGCGACTCTGCCTCCCTCCGCCCCTCTCCATCGCCTCCTCCCAGCGCCTTCAGGGATGGAGCTCCCGCCCACTCCAGGGAGGCGATGAAGCATCTGTAGGTCCTGTAAGGAAGGACAAGCTGCATTTTTCCAGGTAGAAATGCCGCTGTAGAAGAACAGCAGCAGTGCCTTACATGGGATCTCCCTGGCTTCGCGTGGAAATAGGGAGACATAGCCAGGTTTGTCCGTAGGCTGGTTATTAGGATTCTGACACTGTGTGTTTGTTTTCTTCCTTGGCACTGCCACAGGTTTTCTGGGTGGCCTCAGGCAAGCCACTTAATCTCTTTGGGGTCCTGTTTCCACCGGCGCACACAGGATGAGGACGGCGACTTTATTTCATTTGTTTGTCCTGCCTATTCTGATTACAGATCCCTGGGGGCAAGGATTGTCTCTCATTAAACAAAGCCGCCTGTACGTGGGGATCCCAGCTTTGGTCTGGCCTCTGGGCATACAGAACAACAAAACAACATCTGACAACCAGTCTAGACAGGAAAATAATGTGCCAGAGAAACGCAGTTTGGTCACTGCTTCCCCTCGGTGCTTAACTGGGGCTTTTTGCTTTTACTGGTCACATATCTGCTGACCTGCATTTAGGAGAGGCAGGGTTTGGGGTGATTTCTGCCTTTATCCATTTGCCTGGAAAAAGGAATTGAAAACCAGATCATGGCAGTGCTTCGTGTTCTTTCCCTTCCCACCACTGGGTGTTTGTGCAAGGCTGCCAGGCAGCAGCCAGGTCCCCTGGATATGTTGGATGGGTTGTGGCTGAGCTCTCAATAAGAAAAAAGACCCTAACAATGAACACAGTAGAAACATAGACTTTTGTGTATTGATTTTCATGAGAGACCTCTAAGATTCTTTGCCAACATTGTCTTTTTGTGTTCCTGTGATGTCCTGTGGTCAGCACAGCATCAATATACCTGATTTACAGTCAGATTAATTGTGCAATCTGAGCGTGTCTGGGGGTCCCAGGTGGTGCCAGTTCAGAGTGCTGGCTGCACGCCTGCATCACCTCCCCCTGGCTGTTCCTAGGGACAGGCTCACTTCTGGAATTCACAATAACCAGCATCTTCCCACCAAGCCTTCTAGATTAAGTTTCAAATCTGCATTTACAGCCATCTGAACTGAGTTCCATTCAGCAGCTCATGTTCTGAGCTGAAGGGGAATCAATGCACCAGAAGACATTGGTTTGCTGCTTCCTCTTTTTCCAGAAACAACGAAGCCCAGGTCTCCAGAGAGCACAAATCAGGCTCTGCAGGCTTAAGCACTGATTCCTATCAGTCCATCCTATCCAAGAACATCTCAACTGTTGCCTCTCAGTAAATCCTTTCCTTCAGGCTGTTACTGGTTTTAAACCCCGTGAGTGAGGACAACACATCTTCCTCACAGCAAAGGAAAATTGCAGCTGTAGAAACCCCTGGACTCTTGAGGAAGGCACCACATCCCTAGCAGAAAGTTGGTTTATTTTTAAATTGGTTCCTAAGGAAACCAAGTTTCCACAGTCTTGTTCTCTGTCTCTTCGTCTGTCAGTCCTTCCCAAACGACTTTTCCATAAATTAGAGAGTTTCAAGCACATTTTATGCAGTAGGAAAGAGTAATGAAACTCCAACTCGGTTTGTGAAGCTGGCAGTGAAAAGAGACTGAAACTGGTGCTGCTCTTGACCTGTGCGGGAGTTCAGCAATTCCCAGCTCTGCTGCCATTTAGTTAATGAACCTGCTGCCTCCTGCCCCAGCACTGCTTTAAAGCCAAGAGGAATTGGGGTTTTTCTGAGTCACTGGTGGGATTCCAGGTTTCCCAGCTACAGGACAAAAAGGAAACTTGGCTTTCTTCCCATCGCTGCTGGAAAAACTTATTTATTTGATGGATCACAAGGGCATTTAAAACCCTCACCAGGATTTATGCCTGCATACAGTAGCTTCTGCCTTTCTCCCAAGTGTTCAGTACCCAAATGAGGGCTCAGCATGGGGGTTAAATGTTTCTCACGAGAGGATCCCATTACACCGAGGCATCACACCGTGTATTGCTTGAAGCTTCCAACAGAAGGGTGTGCAATGGACTTTGAGAGGCCAGCAAATCACACCTGACTCCAGAGAAATGAGCTCAAAAAGAGAATTCCACCCTTTTCTTTCAAAACAAGAGCGTTCAGCCTAGTTGTGTCTCGCGAAATATGATGGAAATGTTCAGCTTTAGTTCCAGCACAAGGAAACACCAGGTGTTTGGCACCCTGAAAGAAGCTGTGAAATTGAATTTGTGTTCTCTAAACCTCTTTATTCAACAGACTAGAGGGGAAGAAAGCAAGCAGGATCCTGGGCTAGCGCTGGGGACAGCTTTGAGCTGACAGGGGAAGGATGGGGCTGTGCAACTTCGCTACCACTGTACCAGCCCTGCTCAGTCAGAGCCTGGCCTGGGCAGGCAGAGAGAAACCTTGGTTTTTCCTTCCCTTAGTCTCAGTTTGTTGCTTCCCCGACCGAACTGGAGGGATGTGTTAGCCATGAATGAACCCGGGACAGCTGTGCTGTTTCATTTTCAGGTCAACCACTTGTCTCTGGGGGGAAGAGGAGTGGGGGGTCGTCCTGGCAGGAGGCAGAGCCTGATCATTATCTGTTAATGGGGAAGTCAATTAAAAGCCTGCCATTGCAGAACGCTTTCTGATGACTCTAATTAGCCAATAATTGTGTTATCTCGTTCAGTGGTGCGATATGGTGCAAGGCGCCACAAAATGAGGTGGGGCTGGGTAGGCTCGGGGAGCCCTTCAAGCAGTAAGCAGTGGCTATTCCTCCCAAAATCTGTTTTTCCTCACAAAGCCACCAAGCGGTGCAAGATCTTTTTGAGACTAGAGGGGTTGCTCTGTGGCTGTTGTTGCTGCCTGTGCATGAGCTGCAACCTGTCACAGAACCCTGACTTTGTCATGCATATTTTATTTGGTATCTTTAGGGTCATTCCTCCACTGGTGATGGGAGCAGGAGACAGTTTAGGAGCTTTTATCTTTTTTCTTATTCAAGATAAAAATAATGAGCTTCAAAATCTCCTTCCTGCTGATGGTCACACATCACATGAGCTGAGTTTGCCCATCATCAGCAGGGCTGGCTCCTGCCAGGGACGTGGCAATGCTCAGCTCTACTGGTGGTTCTAAAGGGGACCAAAGATCTCTTCTGAGGCTCTTGGTGAGGCCTCAGCCATCAGCCCTGCTCCAAATACCAATGGTTGGTACTTTCCAACCACATTTATGTCCGAGGAAGAAAACTTCTCCACTCCCCACTCCTTTTTAGCCAGTAGTTCAATAATTGCAGCATCTCCGTGATACACAGAAGGCTGGGTTTAGTTTTTACTTTTTCCTGCAGAAAGTTAAATAATTCTCCTTCACCTCCTATGATACAGTCCTTCCAGGGAATAACACCAAGGAGAGATTACACTTACTCCTTCAGGAAAAGAAAGAGGCATCTGGCCAAAGCCTGGCTGGCCTGGGAGTCCCATAGCAGTAGTTTTGGCAGGTGTCACTGAGGCTTGTGACAACAGAAGAAGATGGACATGGGTTGTAGTCCATGGTGATCAGAGCATCTGTGGGAAGAGGGATGCAACTGTCAGTTCCTGCCGCAAAGATTATTTCTCTTTTTGATATGAAACACTCACTAAAGAAAACACATGCCCACTTTTGAGGTGGGATGCACCACCCAGCACTCCACTTCCAGTGCTCTGAATTGGATGACTCCTTCCTGGGCTTTGGATACAGTGGGCAGAAGGTGCCTAAGTACATCAGAGGTTCCTGGGCTCTGAAGGGAGTGAGCTGTATTCTTGCAAAGAGAACTGGGATTAAAATCCACCTCCACGATGGTTATTACTCCCCAGCTCACATGGCTCTCAGCACTGCCTGTTCTCAATCCCACTCCTGGAAGCTAATTCCTCCCAGACATTGTACAGGAAACCTACACTTCTGTGGTGGCCTGGACTCCACTGGTTTGCTGAAGTCCCTTTATTAGTGGCAAGTCATTAAACTGTGAGCAAAACACAGCTGAAATCTACTCGCAGTAGTAGTAATAATAGTACTTATAATAACAGCAGTGACACCATCCTGATCTCCTGTGGTAGCTTAGTGTGGATAATTTCAAAACCTTCAATAAGTATTAAGAAATTCTTAAAATGCACTCTGGGATTGGTAGGAATGATTCTCCTCTTGCAGATGTAAAGGTGTAAGGAAGAAGCATTACCAGGCAGGAGTTGGGATGCAGGAGATGTGGCTTCCTAGAGAGAAACATTATTGGTACCACATTTGCCAAGTCCTCCATGCTGGAGTTTTATGATGTGAATTTTTATCCCAATACTGCAAAAGCAAGCGGATTCCTGAGGAAAATCCCTCACTGTAGGTACCTGGCTGGTGCTGCACACGCTCTCAGAGGGAGGTTGCACCAGAGCAGGGCTGGGCTGCAGCATCAGGGTGAAGAGAGGAGGAAGCAGAGGCAGCCTGGCTGTGCTGCCTTCCAGTTCCACCTTCCCACAGCCCATCTCTGCCCAGACATTGCTGCACTCTTCCCTTCTGTTGACCGTGTCAACCCTAACTTTGTATCTGTTAAGCCTCAGGTAATTGCTTTTAGATGGGTGTAATTAAGAAGCCATTAGTGTAAAGTTTCATTTCAGTTTATGCTTTGGTCTCCATTTGAGCAGAGAAATACGAAATTAAGGTATTAGCTCCTTTCAGAGAGATGAGTCATGAGCTAATAAGTTTCAAGAACTGTTTCTCAGCTGTAATGATTCTACTTTTTAATTTCCAAATCTTCTTCTCCTCCTCCCAAATTCTTGCTTCTGGATAATTCCTTTCTAAAAGAAGAAAAGGGGGAGTGAGACTTAGTCAGAGCGAGGAACTGCTACTAAAACATCAGCCAGAGAGACGTCAGCATTTGGGTAGAATTTCCCCAAAGCAGCCAGGGATGCACGTGGTGACAGCACATGGTCAGGGTGACGTGTCCAGCACACAGCATCCAACTCTGCTTTTGGCCGGGAAGGAGGGAAGCAATGAGTGGACAGAACGACCAGGGAGAGACCAGGGTAGCTGCCTGAACTTCCCAGAGTGGGAGAGAGAGGAGGGATGTGAGTTTGCCCCGGTGTGCGGGGTGGGAGGGCAGAGCAGTGCCCAGGGCTGGGGATGTCCCGCGGGGACAGAGGCACGAACCGCAGCGCTGGGCTGAGCCAGGAGCGCTCATCCCGCTGCTCCCTCGCAGGCTGAGCCGCTGCCCAGCCCGTCCCCGCAGCCTGCAGCCCTTCCAGCTGCACAAACACCTCATTTCCCTCTCTGCAGCCCCGCCCAGCTCGGGCTGTGCCCGGCGGCAGCGCAGCTGGCCAGATGTGCTGCCCGCCTGGGGAGCAGCTGCGACACCCGGCGGGGACGCTTCCCTGCCAGCGGCGAGCTCAGCTCGCAGCCGTGGCGTTCCCAGAGCTCCATCGGTGACAGTCAGGAGTGTGTGTACAGTTAATCACGGCTTAATTAAAGCGCTCAGTCGCTAGCAGAGGGTGCTGCACGAGAGGAAGGGAGAAGGGGGAAGAGGTGTCCTTAGTCTGAGGCAGTGAAATGCTTCTGATCATCAATAATGCATCGCAGTAATGTTCCTGTATGAATTGGAAATGCCAAGCAATCAAAGGCCATATGTATTTAGCTTAGATCCACATGATGTCCATGTATTTTTAATAGTGTGGCATCTTTGAAGTGTGTTTATGAAGCACAGCATTCTTCTCCATGGCTGTAGAGGAAAGAAATCGCCCCTGGCTGGCAGGAATGCTCTTCCTCCCCTGCACAGGCTCTGTGAGGATGACTACACAGCTCTCCTGCAGGAAGGAGTGGAGGAAGGACCAGGAACGCGCTAAACCCTACACAGGGACGTTCCTTCTTTCTGTCTAAGAATGAACCAACTTGTTAAAAGTTGGTATAAAATCTCTATTTGGAGAGCAAAGGATGATTTCTTAACATTCTCTAGAATATTCTCGATATTAAACTAATCTTAACTCAGTCTTCGGTTGGCTTGATAATTTTCAGCATATCTATAGGATGGGTTTCCCTCACCTGTTTTCTAGCTGGGAAATAAATGGGAAACTGGGGACCAGAATATGAGACTGGGAAGAAACATCCATCTCTAGGTGAGCATTCTGGGCTGGGAGCTGAGGCTATGTGCTCTGAAATAGGGAAGGAGAGGGAGATAAGAAGATAAAAACAAATCCCATATCTGCTTAGCAGGGCTTTTAAAATGTTGAGACAGCTGACAAGAGAAGTTGTAGGCTCTGAAGCCTTTAAATCAAGGCTAGAGGCCTATTTTAAAAAGATATTTCTCTTTCAAATGAGAAGTTTTGCAGTAGTGCCAGCTGATGTCTTTAAAATTAAGACCCAGGTGCCCTCAGGTTTCTGTGAGAGCTGTAAAGTTGGGGATGAAAATGAAATTCACCTGATTCCTGCAGTTCTGTTTGTTTATTTTTTTGCTGCTATTGTGGCATTAGGCTTCAGCTTGGAAACATTGCTGGGGAAATACTGACCTTTGCTAAGTTACCAGACACACACGATGATAGTGGGACCCTTTAATATCTCTCAGTGTTTCTGAGAGCATTCCTGCCAAGGCCTGAGGTGCAGGAAGGGTACAGACTACAGAATATTCCACTGGTGATCCCCCCAGGATCCTGCTGCTCCCTGTGGCACCTCGTGGTTCCAGCAGAAACGTGGGGTTTGTCAAAGGCAGAAAAGCTCCTGAAAGCTGCAAATCCTTCATTCCAGCAGAGACTTTGGAGAGCAAAATACAAACGACCTTGCCATTGTAAAGCATTGATGGGGAGTGTGCTCTGTCACCTCAGTTAAGGCACTGGGGACACCTCCCTGATTTTTTCCAGCTGCCTTGGACTGTGGCCCCTTGTCCTGCTGAGAGAATGGAAAAGGCACAAATGCCTCAGACACTTCCATGGACGTGCTCCAGAACCCAACAGAAAATAAAGAAGATGGCAGAGGAGGGTGGGGAAAGGGCAAAGAAGGTGTGCTCATACAAAACTAATTCTCCTTCTATTTTGAGTTGTGAGCCTGCTGAATTGGCTGTTGGGTTATGTAAGAGGAGTCATTGTGCTGGTGTTGAAAGGGCAGCCTTGTACCGGGAGCTGAGGACACCGCTGGAATTTTAAGCAGCCGGGCTGTGCCTGGGGGAGGGAGCAAGGGGCCCATCTGAGCCCATCCCTCCTGCTGCCTTCCCGCTCACATCCCGGGCGAGGTTTGGCACCTGAGCAAGGTCACTCCATGCCCGGATCCCTGTCAGCCCAGCCAAGGCTGCTGCGCTTCTCCTCTGCCTCCCTTTCCCCTCCTCTCCCTTCCCTCTCCGCCCCACCCTTCCCCTGAATCGCAAACACCCCGGCACTACAGCAAAATTAACAAACAGCCTATAAATTTTACATGAGTTCCTGAGACCAGAGAGAAATTAATTTGATGTTGTCTTTTGATAAAGATGTAGCCCCCTTTCTCTGACTTCAGTGTGTTGGCTCCCCCTGCCACCGCCCTTCACAAACACATTTTCCTTGAAGGTTGCAATTTGGTTCTTGTGATAATAGAAGTGCATAAATAAATAAATAACCCACTTCAAATAACCCCTGGCTTGTAAATAGGAACAGAGAGAACACCACCCGCAGAAGAACAAAATGAAAAAAAAGAATCAAATCAAGTCAAATCACAGTTCAGTTGCCTGTGGTTTGGATTAGCTGGGAATATTCTGTGCACAAGCTTTGGTCACTCTCAGGGCAGTCCCAAAAGGCCCTGATTTTGCAGGCACAGCTTAGAGGGTGTGCAGGATGGAGCAAACCCAACAATCTCTGGATTCGGAGGGAGAGCAGGCTGCAGGAGGAATGAGCTTGAGGCCATCACCAGGTGGCCATTGTGAGCACAGAAATGCTACCTGGGGCCTCATTTCTTTCCTGAAAAGGCAGCAGGTGGTGTTAAAATGTGTTGGCATTTCGGGGATTGGGAAGGAGGATGTGCAGGGAAGGCAGGGAATTGGGGGGTGTGATGAACCCCTTGCAATGCTGCAGTGGAAGCTCATGTGAGTTTGTCCCTGAGCCTTACCCAGTCCCTTTGGCCATTTTGTTAAGTGTTACTGAAGCCCTTTCAAGCCCTGTATAAACAAAAGCTGGTACTATATATTTTTCCAGCAGTTATCAGTGATGAGAGCAAAGTTAAGAACATTTTTTAATATATATATTTGCAAAAGAAGCTAAAAGAAAGTGTCAAAGGACAAAATGCTCTTCAAATAATTTAGAGTTTGAAAATATATTTGAAAGGAGAATGAAAGGAAAAGAAAGAATTTAAAGAAAAGCCCATGTTTAATCTGGAGCACTGCATTTGCTTAAGATCTGAAGGTCTCTTCTCAAAGTTATTTAACCTCTTCACCTAGTTTTACTTTAAGGTGATTTTTAAAATGAAAATGCTGATGTGAAACAAAGAAAAGCTTAGTATAAAACACTTTAAAATATTTTAAGAAAGTTTTGAAATGTTTAAAGATTTTAAAAATTCTTTCTGTTCCCTTTTTTTTTCTTGGGGTCCAGATCTCCTCACTAAATGTGATCCCAATTCACTGTGATTTTCATTTCTTTGAAACAAAATATTTCCTTAAATGTTTTCATCATTTTTCAAAGACTGCCCAGCTCATGCCAAGGCCTTCCATGGCAGAGAATGAGCTGCCTCTGCTCTATTCTGCCTCTGTTCTTCAACATTCCTTTGCCTTCCACCAACAGATTTTCCTCTTTGCTTCCCATTGGTTTTACATGTCACTGATTCAGTTATTTTGCCACTTAGAGGGTCTCACATCTTCTCTCCTTGCACCTCTCCTTTCTTTCCTCCATGGTGCCTGGGTTATCTCTTTACAGCACCAGAGCTGAGTCCATAAATCCAGTTTTAAGGGATTTTATCATGGATGGTGACTGTGGTGATGGACTTTGCTGTCTCTAAGGATTTCTTCCAGCCTTACCTACTGGAGTAGCAGAAGCTTCCATTCCAGATGCTGATTCTCCTGATATTACCCCACAACCTTTCCTTTCCTCTGTAGACAAGAATGCAACTGCTGAAAATAAGGGTGTTTATATATATATATATATTTTAGGAGCAGAGTTTAAAGGACACTTTGCAAGGCAAAAAAGATAAGAGTGTGTAACAGAGATGTGTGGCGTCTGACTCTCTCTTGCAGACTTTGCTTTGATTTTTCTTGAATTGTTTTTTGTCTGAATTTTTAATATAAAGTGTTAGGCAGCTTGTCACTCTTTATGTATGGAAAACATAATACTCTTTGATGTTCTCAGTTACTGTGTCATGTTTATGTGCTCTGACAGTCTTTGAACTGCGGCTCACTGCAGACAATGGGAAGGGATCCTCAGAGGGGTGGGAAGGATTTTAAAAGAGCCTCATTTCCTAATCCTGAAATGGCAGCATGTCACCAACATCCACACTGCTGTCCAGTGCCTTGAAAACAAGAGAATATTTGACTGATTAAGCTGCACAACTGAGCCCAAGGTGTGTGAAATCACTCTGAGTTATGTCAACACTTCAAGGGTTTCAGTGAGCATTAGAGCTACTCAGGCACTTCCAACAATTTGATGTAAAGAAAGACAAACTTCTGGAGCTTCACAAAATTATTGTCAATTATTTAAAAAGAAAACAAAACTCAACGAGAATAAAAATCCATATTTCACCCAAGTGCTGCTCACAATGACAGGAGCTGCTAGTAAAATAAATACATCCCTTCTGTAAGGGCTTTTGTAGGTACTCAAGAACATAAAAGTGATAGGTGGCTTTGCAAGGAAATTAGGGATGAACACACCCAGACCTATTCCAGCTGAATACTAAGTACACACCTGAGATTCCTGGTGGTGCTGCCCAGGAGCTGTCCCTGTTCATCCTCATCAGCACAGTGACACTTAAAAGGAGCCACCCCAGAGCCGTGTTCTGTGGAACCCTTTGCACAGCTTAGTGTGTTATTTAATGAGCTCAGGGCACAAGGCAAAGTGTGTTAGTTCACACTGGCCTTTCATGAAAATCTACAGCCAGACCTTTTGTTTAGTCATTCAAATGGGCTGCTTCTCTTTGGAGATCCTTTTAGGGTTTGTTTTAAAAAAACACCCAGATTCAGCTCACAGGGAACGTATGAAAACACGCATTGTGTGGTTGTTTCAGCAGTGGCTGCGAACAGACTCCCACCAGCGCAGCCATGGCCCTGCCAGGCTGGATGCCAGCAGCAGGAGGCACGTGGAGGCAGTGGCACAGGGGAGCTGAGCACACAGGGAGCTGAGCACACAGGGATGCTGAGCACACAGGGAGCTGAGCACACAGGGAGCTGAGCACACAGGGATGCTGAGCACACAGGGAGCTGAGCACACAGGGATGCTGAGCACACAGGGAGCTGAGCACACAGGGATGCTGAGCACACAGGGAGCTGAGCACACAGGGATGCTGAGCACACAGGGAGCTGAGCACACAGGGATGCTGAGCACACAGGGAGCTGAGCACACAGGGATGCTGAGCACACAGGGAGCTGAGCACACAGGGATGCTGAGCACACAGGGAGCTGAGCACACAGGGATGCTGAGCACACAGGGAGCTGAGCACACAGGGATGCTGAGCACACAGGGAGCTGAGCACACAGGGATGCTGAGCACACAGGGAGCTGAGCACACAGGGATGCTGAGCACACAGGGAGCTGAGCACACAGGGATGCTGAGCACACAGGGAGCTGAGCACACAGGGATGCTGAGCACACAGGGAGCTGAGCACACAGGGATGCTGAGCACACAGGGAGCTGAGCACACAGGGATGCTGAGCACACAGGGAGCTGAGCACACAGGGATGCTGAGCACACAGGGAGCTGAGCACACAGGGATGCTGAGCACACAGGGAGCTGAGCACACAGGGATGCTGAGCACACAGGGAGCTGAGCACACAGGGATGCTGAGCACACAGGCAGGACCAGCCCTGCTGATGCTCTGCCACCCTCGGCATGTGTGACTGTGTGTGGTGCTTCAGTCATCCTGACGCACAACCCACGTGAGATTTGTCTTTTCCTTCCCCTTATTGTGCATTTGGGAGCCTGGACATGGGCAATTTGCCCTTCAGAGCATCCCTGATGTCATAGATTTGGGAGAGATGTGTGAGTTTTGTCCTATTCCTTGCATGGCCAGCAGCATTGCCTTCCTCTCCATCCCCACCCTTGCCATGCCCCTAGGGGTAACCTGCTCTTCATGCCATGGGAAAGAGTCTCCCAGCTCCTGCTCAAAAGTCAATTTGGCAACCTGGCAGGGGAACTAAGCAGTCAATTCCATTTTCTTCCCTTTTTTCTTCTGAGCACAAAACCTAACAGACCCCTTCAGAAAAGACTCCCTTGTCACAGGAAAGGGCTCCTTTGTATGCCAGTTGCAGCGTCTATTTTTCAAGATAACCTTTATTTCATGTACTGAGTGTTAGCTTTGCTGGAAAAGAGAAAAGCTGAGATAACTCCTTCACCTGTGGAACATTATTACGCTTTCTGGAAAAAAAGAAGAATGAGTTGTTCTGGTGCATGATAATGGAGGTGAAATGAATCAGGCAGAAGCAGGAGTTGAATTGCACCTCTCTCTCCCCACCTGTCTATCTTTGCAATCTCACTCTCTTTTCTCTGTCTGTCTTCCTGTCTCCAACACAGACTGATTTTTCTCCCTCCTTTCTCTCATTACTTCCAAATTCCCTGGTTTTCTTATGCACACTGTAACTTCCTCTGGGGCTCATCAGCAAACCTGCTGACCAACAGCTCTATTATTTGTGCTTTCAGTGGAGGGATGCCTGGAGATCTGTCCTGCTGTGCTTGGAGCTGTACCACCAAAGCACAGAGTTCTGACTTCTGCACTGAAGAGTTTCCAGGCTAAAGATTTTGTGGTTTGCACTTGGTTGTAAATTGGTCTATGGAACATTTTCCCCATGGGAAAAGGCTGTTCTTCTTTAGATAATGGGTAAAATAGTGAATGCTTCATTGGAGTACTCTAATTCCAATGACATTTCAAAGGCAAAATATTGAATCAATTTGAAATCAAAATGGATTTTAAATTTTTTATTATTTCAACTCTTTCCTGCTCCATTTCCCACTTGTTTTCACTTCTATATTAGAATCTTAATTTTATTCTGTTACATATCTATATACCATCCAGTATTGCAGTACTAAACTGTGTTTCAATAATATCAAAATGAAGAACTTCAGTAGGTGGTGGCATGACTTTTGGAGAGAAATACTTCAAACCCATATTTTCTGATTTGGTCCTGTCTGAGACATAAAGAAATGTTTAGTTGCCAGATTTCTCTGGAGGCTCAATGCCTGTTTTCTCATCAACTTTAATGATGAAGTCTAAGAAATTCTAAGTTTGATCAGATGGAACAGGGCACATTTAAAGTTATCTTTGGAGCTGGATGCTGATATTGCTGTGTGACAGTGATATATGGAAGAGATTCCTGCTGTCCCTTGGCATACCCGACTCTCCCTGTGAAAACAAGGAATCTTGCCTTTCCCCTGATTCCAGCTCTGTGGTTAATGTCTTTTTCAACAAATTATTTGAGTAGAGGAATGAGTTTGGTGCCACAATTACAACAGCCAGCAAACCTGACCCCACACCAGCCCTTTTATGTATCCCAGCCCTTGGCATCCACAGTGGGAAGCTGATGCAGGAGGTGGAATGGAGGAAAGAGGAGAGAGGGCATCCCAGATGAGATTAGGGCTTGAAATGAAAACCAGCAATAAAGCTGATGGTCTGGGCAGAGCACCTTAGCAGTCCTGCATCCCATTGCTCTGGAGGGCTGTGGGAAGCCTGGCTGGGTTTGTGCTCTGATCACAGCCAAGTGTGTTTGCAGAGCTGGCAGTTTCACATCCACAGGATCCTCCTGGCAGGGGAAAAGTTCTGCAGCTCACGCACCAGTGAGCTCAGCACAGACACAGCAGCTCTGAAAGCTGCTGCGCAGAGGCCGTGCTGCACCATAAATTACAGGGTAGTTATTTCTTACTTATTTAGCAGTTACAGTGTAATTAGTTCCACTTAATGTCAACTTTTGTCAATACGTCTTTCATTAGCCAGAAAATTAGAGCTGGATTTTGAAGCAATGGCAGTACTTGGCTTTCTCTAGCTCGGGCTTGGGGAGAGGAGGAGAAGAGATGCTGTGGGGAGTGGATGGGGCTGTCAGGTGAGTTCTGTGGCTGTCAGGTGAATTCCAAGCCTGTTTCACCTCTTCTGCATTCCTACAAGTTTGCACATACTTGCATATAAAAAACTCACATATAAAAAACCCACATACACAAAACTCACATCTCTCCTCCAGCACACAGACACAAAACACCCATCTCTTCCTGAGGATCAATATTCCAGCCCAGACTGCAGAGAGGAATCAAACAGGTCCCTGGAGAAGTTTTCTTTGGCTGCTCAGAAACAAACAGACAAACAAACAAGGAAATAACCCCCAGGAGATGCCTCCCGATAGCATTTGTTGCAGAAGAGGCTAATTAAGAAGGATGCCTTATATTTTGGGGACCCCAGATTTCATTTAAAGGGGGCTTCATTTCCAGTCTGCAGCTACTTTATTTTTGGACATCACAGAAGTCCCTGTGCCTTTCCCTTCCTGTTCTTTTTTCCCTTTCAAAACTGTAGATATCATTAGGAGATTGACATTTCTGAGTTTTGCCATTGCTTTGAACAGTGACAGTGTTTTGTCCCTAATCCAAAACTGATGAAAATCAGGGGACTGGCCTTTAGGGGAAGCACAGAGAAAGATTTTCCTGTGTCCTGATTCACTGAGTGGTGAGACACAAGCTAAAACAGCTTTAAGGGTGTTATTCTGCCCCCTAAAACACCTCACTTTAGGCCATTGCTAGCCTTTGGAAGTAGTTTTAGCGTGAAAAGTCCTTCTACCTGTTTGAAATTCCACAACCATGTTAAAGTCCGTTGCATCATCTGGCTGTGGACCGAGGCACTAATGATGGAATGATTAGGAAATTGTAAAATAAATTCTTCTAAGATTACTTTGTAATGGTACAAATCCAACTAATTTACTTTTTATTTGTACCACTAGACCAGGTCTAGATAAATGGCTGGAAGTAGAAAGGAGTCAGCATGAGTCTGGATTTTTTTATATATATATAGTTTTCATAATTCCAGCCTCCAATACTCCCCTCCATATAATTTTCCTCTGTGATTATGCTGTGTTGATTTCACACAGGGCCCTGCATATGCTAAAGCTGGTCCTTGAAGAAGAATTAAGTATTCAGTTCAGGAAAAAGTATTAGACAGAGAGAATATAATGGTAACATTGGCATTAATGCATCCTCCAAGCATATAATGAAGTTCCTTCAGTTGTCTTGCACCCCTCGGTGTCCACCAGGAGACCAGGGACAATGGAACTCCTCCTGCTATTATAACATAAACAGTAATAACAACAACAGCCATAAACACTCACCCCACAGAATTTTTTCCAGATGAACATGAATTTCCAAATTAATGTGCATGCCTATTCAGTGGTTATTGCAACTTCCTCCTATTGTGAATAATAAGACCAGGGACATACGATTCACCCATTGCAATTGAAACACTGAGACCAACTAAAACCTCTTCTGAAAACCTTTAGAGATTTTATCTATACAGATATTTTTATATATGTAAAATCCCCAACTATGCTTGAATAATAAAGGGCTGTGGAAAAAAAAATCACAACTGATCTGAGGAATACCACAAGCAAAAATAGAAGATAAGCTCCTCTGATAAATTATGTATTGCAAACTACTCAGCTGAGTCCATTCCACCTTGCACAGGTTTAAATCCATATGGAGCATTCTTTCTCTCTGTGGGCAACCTCTCCCCAAATGCACTGAAGGAAATATATGCAGAGATTTGTGTCTGTTCCTCTTGAATATTTCAGACCATGTTAAGACAATTCTGCCCCACCAAACTCCCTTACCTCAGTCACTCAGGATAAAAATAATTGGCTGTGTTAATGCTTGGATGCACCATATCCTAAAATGTGTGGAATCAGCAGGGATTGGAACCTGTGGTGGTTTGGCTGGAGGGGCATCAGCTGTGAATCAGTGTGAGGTGAGCTCTGAGTCCACGTGGGTTGAGAGCATCCTGAGCGCGTGGACGAAGCCGCAGCTCTGGTGTGGTGTCTGGCTGTGGGGTTGTGGCTGTTGCTGTGTCGCAATGAGAGCAGAGTGATCTCTTCAGCAGCAGCTTTAGAGCCCCTGCTGTTTGACCCTGCTCAGGTGCCCCAGAGCAGCTCCTCAGGGTGGCTCAAGGTGTCCCTGCCATGAGGCCAAGGGTGGCCCCATGCTCTGCTGGGAGGGACCTGCAAGAAGGGGACAATCTCACCCGGGTCTGACCCTTCCTTTCCACCATCCCTGGGGTACTTGGTTTCTCTAAACCCATTTTCCTGGGTAAGTACACTGACTGCCTGTGTGAGAGATGGTTGTTATGGGTTATCACCATTTCCTCCTGCCCACACTGCTTCCTCTCACTGACTTCTGCCCTGTTTCCCTGGGATGGAGCCTGCCTGTCCCTCAGCACTGCCCAGCCTCCTGCACCCCAGGGACACAGATCTCTGCCAGCCAAGCAGCAAGGGAAGGGAGAAGGATTAAGGAAGTGGGGAAGTTAAGATAAGCACTTTGACAAGTCTTAACACAGAAAGGAGAAACTATAACAAACTTCAGGGTTATTTCTGCCTCTGGGCAGAGGCTGGAAGGTCCTCAATGATGTCAGAAGAGAGTTTGTAATGGCATCAAGTGTTTGTCATCTCTTTTTGTCTCCTACACAAGCCCGTGCCTACTGACACTGAACCTACATCCAAGCTCTGCTGTTCCAAATCTGGAAGGTGTTGGCTGAGGAAGGGGAGGATGTACTGAGTCATGGTCTCCATGCTGCATCCGTAACTTCTGGGGCTCACTGATGGGAACAAAACTGAGCTACCACCCACAAAAGCCTTGTGACAGAGGCTGTGGAGTCATAGCTCAGGCCTGTCAGTGAGGTTGGTGGGGTGTGAAACACCTCACAGCCTCCCTGTTCCCTGGAGATGAAAACTGGCCATGAGAGATAGGAACTCAGTCCAGCGGAATCAGGGATGCCTTGGTTGAATCACCAGGGTGGGTCTTCAGGGTTACTCAGAAATACATTTTTGTGCCTCTACATTGTGGCCCCAGCAAATCCAGTGGCTGCTGTTTGGGTTAATATGCAGCTGGATAAGTTCTTTCCCAAGTGGGGAGTCTCTGCTAACAGCATCTGTGGGGCTGAAATTTGGACTGGGAAATGTAGAAAAGACCTGCAACTTCTCCTCATAGAAGAGGAATAGAATAAAGGTGAGAGAAAGAGGAGATGAGGTAGGGGGGAGCAAGATGCAGTGGAGAACATCAGCAGAAAGAAGGAGTGGAGAGTGTGTGTTCTTAAAGAATCAACAATACTCACAGAAGTGGAAGCACCCAGGGGAGCAGAGTGTGTGTGTGGAGCTGGGAGAAATGTTATGGAAGAAAGATATTAAGGCGAAGCAGCTGATATTTGAAACGTTATTTGAAGAGAAGTTTTAATCTGATAGGGCACAGACAGAATTAATGGGTTTTCAATGAGTTGCAAAGCGCTTCGGGACAACGCTGGGAACAAAGTGAAAGTTCTGCTGCTGGAGGTCAGCGCTGCATCCCCGGCACTGAGCAAGTCACCAGAACAGGAATAAAAAAGGAACTGAGAAATCAACTCCACTAAATTCCTCAGAGACAAGGGAGAGTTTTAAAAACAAAACCAAAAAACCTATACCTCCCATATTTGCTTTAGTTTTAATTACCCCAGAGTCCAGGGGTAATTAAATCAGGGATGGGGAGGTAAAAGAAGAAAAACAGTTATCAGTGAGGCATCCTTCAAGTCCTTCAGAAGATGAATGTCTGTGCCAGGCAGAGACCTGCATTTGTGCACAGGCTGGAGTGTGGGAGGGACTGGCTGGGCTGCCAGGAGGAGCAGTGATTTGGGGAAGAACGAATCACAGTCCAAAGCCTGCTTGGCAAAGCTGGTTGGGAAGCATCCACTGCAGTGGCCTGCATGGCTCAGTGGGCCCTCTGGAAAGCAGGAGGCCTAATTTTTGCTATTAAAGAGCAATGGAAGGGAAAAGAGAAAGCGAGAATGGAGCCAGGGAAAGGGAAGGGAGGAGAGTTGTGCTCACATGACAGAGCAGGAAGATCCTTGTGCAAATAAACACCATCGTCTTGTGGATGAGCAAAACTCCCCAGGCCACCTAAAATTCTTATCAGGTCTGTAGCTGCCTTTTTTTTTTTTTTTTTTTTTTTTTTTTTTTTTTATTTTTTTTTTTTTTTTTTTTGCTTATCTGCTTTATTCTAGCTTACTTTCCCTTTCTTTTTTTTCCCCTGTTCTATTCCTTTTATGTGATCAGAGGCTGCAGGTCTCTTGTGTTTCCCAGAATCCCAGTTAAGATCTTGTTGGTGTCTGGAAGGCAGAGAATGGCAGGGGTCAGGAAGGCAATGAAACAGCAAAGTTGAATCATTCCTATTATTTGAGTCTTTCTGGGAAATGCAGACCAATGGGGTTTGTATTTCTGGTTTTTTTTACCCCTGAAATTTGCTTTCACCCAGGGAAATAGAGCTTGGGTCAACACACTGCAAAGAAAGTGATCACATTTTTTGCTTCTGTTTTTTGGACTCAGGCAGCTGGATGGAATCAGAGCCTCTGAGAAGTTCCTGGAGAACAGAGAAGCTGCAGCATGTGGTCCGAGACTTGAAAATAAAAACACAACAGGGAAAAAGTTATTTTAGAAAAGCCTAAGCAATAAGATCCTCAGCTGGTATTTGCAATCAGCCATGGACAGAAATGCATCCAAACCCAGGCATCCTTAATTCTTAATTCTTGCTTCTCATATCAATGCCATCATTAGTATATTGTTTATAACCAATTTGCAAGAGAAATGTCTCTCAGCAGCAGGTTGAATTCTTTATGACATCTGTTTCAGTACCAAACCATCCCAAGGATCCTTCTGAGATTGCATTTCTCCCAGTGCATTAAGGAAATGCAGAGCACCTTTTAATCAGAAGGGACATCTCTATTTAGTTTGCAGACTACAAAATTCCTTCTGTTCAAAATGCTGTGTTGCTACTTGAGTGAAAGCAGAGATAAAACTCCAGCTGATATCATGACTTCAGGAATCGACAGATAATTAATTTCTAAAACTTGGGACTGAGTAATGCATTTCCTTTATGGTTTGATTTTTTTAATCCATTTTCTTATAGACTGAGCTTCACCCTCCCACCACTTAACGTCCTGAAACCATGTATTTCTGGAAGAGGGTGGTGTTAGGGCTGAAATACTCTTCTGGGACACTCAGCTGGGGCCCTCTTGGCTCCTCTGCAGTCTCCTGCTGTGATCAGTTTTGTACAGGACATTCACAGGTTTTGGGTCTAGAGTTAGGAAGGCAACATCCAGAGAGGTTCTGTGGAAGGTCCAGATGGTTTCTCAGTGTCCTGTCCTCAGGAGCTGAAGGACTGGAGAAGGACCTTGGCCTCTCAGTGCTGACTTGCCCAAATGAGACATTTCTCACATTGTCATTTTTGCCTCTGAACTGAAAGCCTAACATAGCAAATAGACAGTGGGGATGATCCAGTGACTCAACCATCAGCATCCACAGTAGTCACCTAAGATATCTGCTTCCTTTAGCATCCATAAAAATACCAACCACTCCACGGGACAACTTGGAAACCAAGGAAATTGTCTCTTTATTGGAATTAAGTTGCAATATGAATACTAGTTCCAATATATCTCTGGCCCTTTGTTTTTCATATGCATAAAAGGAACTCTGTTATTTCCTACCTTCTCAAATCAGAGTAAATGTTCCTTCAAGGCAGGAATCTCATCTCTCATTTTGCCCATGTGCAGCATCAGAAGAACATTTGTGTCACAGCTGGGCCAAGGCAGTCCCTGGGTGTCAATGACAGATACCAGTAAACTCTTATCACATTACAGGAAAACAAAGGAGAAGATAGAGCTCGAGCTTAGACGTGGGACTTAGATTTTTCTGCCCAAACAAAACACCTGGATTTAATGGCACAGAGCAGGGAAGAGTTCCACATACATCATCCCATCAGGAAGAGCTCCACTAGGCTCCTCTGCTGCTTGTCCCTGTGTCAGTAAGAGTTTGAATTAAGTGATGGAGGAAGGTGGATCTGCACTGCAGTGCAAAGAGTGTGTCAAGCCAAAAATCAGGTAATAATAGTAACTCCCAGTCCTGAATCTTTTCAGAAAAACATTTACAAGCAGCTTTCTGGAGCAGTAAAGATTTTTCTCTTTTTCTTCTTCTTTTTCCCCCCTTTTTCCTTTACTATAGAGAAATCTTTAACAAATAATCATTTTACTCTGTACAGTTCATCAATAAAAGCAATAACACCAGGTTATGTAATAAATTAAATATGATGTGTAGTTGAAAGTAATCGTGCTTTCAGGCATCAGCTTCTTGTCACATTAAGGGCTCTGGCAAACAGGTTTAATATTCGTGGAATGAACAGAATTATTGACAAGCTGAGGAGGAACTAGACAGCAAGTGAGCATCATATTAATTTTTCAAAGCTCGATATTGCTTTTCCTGCTGACAGCGCAACAAACTTCCAGGGCTGGCTTTTGCTGAGGGCTTTGGTAGTGGTGGCTTGTTTCTCCTTGATCTGGTTTCCTGACATTCTGTCAAGTTGGAAGGGAGAAGGGAAGAGGGAGAAAAAATGTGGTGGCTCACAGGTAAAGGTGGCTTTATCTTTGGGTTTATTCTGGCTACCTCAAGTTTCATATTAACTCCAGTTCTGCCTTTCACTGTATCAATGGACATCTTTCATTATTTCAAAAAATAGTCCATAATTCCTATCACACTTCTAGAATACACAAGGATTTAGGTACTGCTCCTTGGCTTGGAGAATCTGGTGATTGAAATACTGGAGATCCTTTGGGACAGAGCTTCTCAGTATGGACAATTAAATTAGAGACGGAGTTACAAAGAGAAGTCAGCTGGGTCATCTGTGCTTCCTGATATTCAGAACTGCTGAAGGGTCACATAGAAATACAAATTGAAAAGCCAAACTTCCTGAGGTCTGAATGGTTCTGCTTGCCAGTGATGAGGGTAGAAGTGTAGAAAGTGATGACAATTCACCTTTTTACCTAAGGATTCCCAAAGTGCTACAAAAACAGCTGAAGGGAAAAAAAAAAAAACAAGTGTGAATGGCCACTCTGAGGCAAGTGTTTTGTCTAAGGCAGAGGTAAAAATAGGCACTGACATTTCTTTCATATTTGAGCCCTAACCACCACACCCTTCCTCTGTTTGTCTCATGCAATTTGTCACCCAGGAAAGAGTAAAAAAAAAAAAAAGTGTTAAATAAAAT
>VZRZ01007427.1:631377-665957 GCA_013398175.1 Climacteris rufus | reverse complement strand
GTAAAAAAAAAAAAAAAGTGTTAAATAAAATGTGTGTCTTTCTGTTGGTGGGCTATGGGAGACAAGGAGAATGTTTCTGTGGTCAGTGACTGTTCAGGTCAGAGGTGTCTCATAGAAGTTGTCATTGGAGATGTTCTCAAAGAACAGCCCTGGGAGAAACTCTTCCCAGAGCAGCTCCCTGGGCTGCCTTTTCCATTGTGGGTGGGATGGACCTGAGCTTGTCTGCAGCATTTCTAATGCAATGGGTGAGATGTACTCTTGTGAAATTAAATGCGAGGATCCTGGCAGGTGACAGTTTGGGAGTGCTCTCCATCTACATCAGGGTGGTCAGCTCACTGCTTTTGAGTGTTTTCCATAACCCCACGAACATGGGGAGGAGAAAAATGGGAAGGAGGTGAGGGCAAACACCAGCTCTGGGCTGGTCATTGATGCTCCATGGGCTCTGTTCAACCTTTTCTCTCTCCTCTCTCATCTCTGTCTGGAGCTCTGAGGGCGTTTGTGGAGCTGGCAAGGCAGGTGAGCTGCAACAAGCTGGACAAGCTTTGGAGCCTGGCAACACTGGCATTTGACTGGCCTGAAAACAGTTATTTTAGAAGGGGATGGTTTTGCAGGGACCATCAATTAACACCCAGGTCAGGTTTGTTCATCACACTGAGCTCTCATGGGCTGACCTTGGTGCATGTGGCCAAATTTTCAGTGATGACCTTGTGTCTCTTCAAAAATCCATCACCATTGAAGATGGCCCCAGCCGTAGTTTCCCTCCAGCTTTGACATATGACAGCTATTTCCTTCCAAAATACCCTGGAATAACCTCATTTCTCCAAAGAAATGTCAGAGTATGAGAGAGCAAAAGAGGAGCAGGGAAAGAGCTGAACTCTTCGTCTTGATCAGACCCAGACGCAGCCTCCCCACACATTCCCATGGATGGAATCAAATCCAGACTCTGGAAAAAGGAGGGATTTCTTTTTTAATGAAAGGTGAGGGAATATGTGGGCCTCAATTCTCTATTTTACCAGAAAGCTAGCAAAGTGATGGATGCCATCAGCATTAAGGTTTGTCTGTGTGTTCTTCCTCACTGCTCTCCTGGGATTTGTTTTAAGGATTTTTGTGCCTAATTGTATCCAAGACTGGAGAGATCACTGGGCTGACAGAGTCAGTGAAAAGGTGTAACTGGAGTGGTATGGTCTCAAGAGCAGCAGGCACAAGTTCCTTTTCTGCTAATGATCAAGTTCTGTTTCACCCCCTCCATGCTGAAAAGAACCCAGGAGTGAGAGATGTTCAAGCACCAAAAAGGAATCAAGATTTATCTGAAGGTCTGGGAAAAAGTGGAGGAAGAAATCACAAGAGAAATGTCAGCATAGGAGCACCCTTTGGTAATGAGCTGTTTTGCAAAATGTGGAAAATGTTAGAATTTCAGGCATCAGCTGTGTGTCCTAATGGGGCATCAGTCACCTAAAATACCTCAGAAAATGTTGTTAGAGGCAGGTAACAGAATAAACACAGGAGCGTGAAGACATTTTTATCTGAGGCAGAACCTGCAAAGTGCTGGAGGTTGAAAGAGGGGCCAGGCAAAGCCTGCAGCATCCAGGGTGGGACTTGTGCCCAAAAACAGGGCACTTCCTCAGAGCCACTGGGAAGGGAATTTCCTGCCCTTCCAGTGAGAGAGAGAGAGAGAGGGGGAGCTGATTAATGTGCTGAACCTATGGGGCCACCCCAGCAGGGCAAAGGTTCGTGGCTTCTAAAGAGCTCAGCACTTGGAATGGGGCTGAAAGAGTTAAAATAGGAGCTGCAAGAAGCATCTTTATAATCCAGGCTGAAACATTAATAATGAGAATTGCAAATAAGGTCTTTGAATCGCCTTGTGTGGACACCCTGTTCCAAGAAGTGCCTCTTTCCCTCCCTGCACAAGTGCCAGTGGGACAAAGTCAAAAGACTGGATTGTCATGGGTGAAATTGAAGAATTTTTGATTTATTTTTTAAACCAAGCTTTTTCAAAGCTGCAGGGTATACCTGTCATTAAATCTTGTGTGCACTATCTAAGGATTTCACTGTCTTTTTCATGGCAGTTGAGGAAATCCTGCCATTCCCATCACCTGTGGTGCAGAGAGAGAGAAAGAGAAACATGCAAAGAATTATGTGTACAGCTGCCAGGCTCTGAAGTGCATCTGAGAATCCCACTAGGTACTTCACTACCTATTAAAAACTGAGAGCATTTAATTCCCCCCAGAAGTCAGTGGAAGATCAAGAACATGCATATGGGTTCCTGAATCATGGGGCAAACTCTTAATCTGAGATGTCTTTGACTGCTGAAAGGATGGGAGCTACAGAATTTCTCTTACAGTGATTAGAATTAGAAATGGATTTGTTAAAGGAAAACAAAACAAAGTACAGTCCTTTGTGTTAAATCTTGCCCAAGTGATACTCCTGGGTTTCTTCCAGTATTTTATTATTGTTAAAATAAATAATATTTGGGTTTATCCTCACACTTCTCCTATTCTGTTGAACCAAGGTGCTATTTTTGAGTTGAAAGCATGAACACAAAAAAATGCAAATCCCAAATTTCAAAGGCACCTTCCACTTGGAATGGGATCTATTTTTGTCCCTGTGACTATCTTGCACAGCTCTAATTGTCATGCCCGGCTCTGAAATCCAGATATACGCCTCTTGCCAGCGTATTTTTGGATTATTGCTCATTGTGATCAGCCTTTTGTGTTCCTCTTGATATGGGCCAAATTCTGACATGAGGTGCTGAATCATGCACAATGTGGATCTTATTTGTGTCTCAAAGAAATCTTCCTTTTTCTATTCCCCTGTACCTGGGCCAGCACCTGGCAGAGGCTCCCCCCTTTCCCAGACAGACAAGGGAAAAAAAACCACCTGAAACACATCAAAGAGCTGAGCAGCTCAAAACAATTCGTTTAATTATTATTATGAAATGTCTTAGGGAGTGCCAGCTTGGTATTGTAGTTTCTGTGCTCTTTTTTTTTTTTTTTTTTTTTTTGTGAAAAAACTGAGCACTGGAAAGAAGTCCTAAAGAAAGAAAGAAAGAAAGAAAGAGAGAGTCTTTTGAAACAGAGGTCTGTGGGCTTGGGGGTAATATATTTAATTTCTGCCCACCAAAAATATAGTCTTACCTGAGTGGGGATTCACTGAAAAAGAAATTACCAGGAGGTGATTAATTTTCTGAAGGAAATTACTTATTATAAACCCTTTTGGGGAGTGATGGAGAGGGAAAAGAGCACTGGATGTAATGGGGTGGAAAATCCAAATAATCCCATCTCTGCTGTAGGGCTGTGCTTCCTGGAGTGTTTTCCCCACTTTCCAGACTGCAGTACAGCCCTTGCTCTGCCACTGCTGCAGCTTCCAAGGCTGGGCAAAAACGTTTCACACCTGTGAATGGATTTTTATATCTCCTGCAGCTGAGATTATTTTGGGGATCACTTTCGGTTTCTTATCTGATCAACACTTAACCTATGTCAGCACCATTTGCTATTTTCTCCAGAGGAGGGAAGTATTTTAACCAGGTAACACTGAAAAAAAGATGGAGTACTGGGGGTGGAATCTTCAAAAGTCTCCACAACAGCATCCTCCATGTGAGGTGTCCTCCATTTCTTTCCCTGCATGGCCTCTGTGAACTTCTCTTCCCACCCTGAATTTTGGAATGCTGAATGTAAAATGTCTGATATTGATGTTGCTACTTTTTTTCCAGCTCTTCATCCAGAAAATTTCCCTGACCTTCATGCACAGGTGCCCTGGGATAGGTGAAGCAGGCAGGGGCTCCAACCCTGCTCTGTAACCCACAGCCAGGCTGCTCCTTGAATTCCTGCAGAACAGGCTCCAGCAGATCTGTGCTTGCTGCTGGTGCTGACCAGCTGTTTCACAAACTGTTGGGTTATTGGAGTTTTGTTGCCATAATCACTTGGCTCCCTCAGTGCTGTCACCTGCAGATGAAAATGAAAAGCCTTGAAAATCAGGTGACAGCAAATCCAGCATGTCCAGGGATGTGTGTGAGCACAGAGCAGAGCAGGCTGCTGTCAGGAAATTGTTACACACCCCAGAAATGGAGGGCTTGACACTGGAGAGAGGGAGGGTGTCTGGGAGGGAAGTGGAGAAACTCAGCCAAATGTTCTTCTACTTTTTGTGATTGGAGACAAAATCCCTTTGTAAGTGGAAATTTAATTGTTCAGTGGCCAGGGCTCCTGGCAGCCTGCGTGTGTCTGCTGCATGCACAGTGCCATCACATGGGGGTCTTGGAACCACAGAATCCTGGAAATGTTTGGGTTGGAAGGCACCTGCCATGGTCAGGGACACCTCCCACTATAGCAGGGCACTCCAAGCTCTGTCCAGCCTGGCCTTGGACACTTCCAGGGGTGGGGCAGCCACAGCTTCTCTGGGCAACCTGTGCCAGGGCCTCCCCACCCTCATTGTAAAAAACTTCTTTGTGCTAAAGAGCAGCAATTTGTCTGCAGTTCTCAGCCTGGTCATGCAGGAGGTCTGTGGAAGGAGAAGTCATTATGGTGGATGTAAGAAATCAGAATTACAGGGAAAACCCTTGCAGCCATGCTAAAGGGCAAATTTGTGAAGATACCCCCAGCTACAGTCACAGCACCCTCTTGGATGGTTCCTGATATTATCAGAGATCCCAGCACTTGGTGTTATCAGAGATCCCAGGGTAGGTTCCTCCCAAGAAATGTTTTCTAATGATGATCTGGTGCCTGCTGCCTGCTGCCTGCTGCCAGCTAATTCCTGCCATCATTCCCCATCTCCATGTTTCCTTCACGTGCAGCTGGAGCAGACTGCAGACAGTGCGGACCTTGGTGTCACACTTGTTATGTCATTTTTATTAATATCATTTATGTCATTTTATTTAGTACCTGCAGCAGAGCTGCTCTTGGTATCCATCAGTGCATAGGAGAGGAGAAGGGACAGTCACAGGAGAGCTGTCCAGGGGCACATGGGTGGGGGTCAATCCCCATATTTCCATCCAGCTGGGAATCTGCGTCTTTGGCTGCGTCACTGACCAGAATGGAGTTAACCCTGATTTACACAGGAGACAGAAAGGGGAGAATTGAGCACAGCAAGCTGAATCCTAGAATAGAAAAAGGCCACTGGAAAGGGAAACAGAGTGCAAGGAGGAAAATCTAACACCATGGCCTCTGTGATTCTGTCTTTGCAGGTCCCTCAGGCTACATAACCGCAAACAGTCTCTTCAAAAAATGTGAATGCTATGCTCCTTTCTGACAGTATTTTCCCCAATTTTCTCCCACCTTTACAAGCAGCTGAGGAAAATAAATATTTAATGACATATTTTGATATTTTAATGTAGGTTCTTGGTTAAAACACCAGAAATCTCTCTGTGAAAGGACAACAATAGAATTACAAAGGAATGAGCACAGCAGCAAGTGGGAAGTTGGCTGGAAAAGGGAGGGAAGTGGAAAGAGGCAAAGCTGCAGAACACATGGAGTATCTTCAGGTGGAAATCACCACTGACTCATTTCAAGAGCCCCTTTCCAGAGCTTGCTGGGGAGGAAAGGCCAGGCCAGTTTGGTGTTTTTCCCTTCACCTCTCTGTGAGCAGAGCAGAGTTCCCATTCCTGGTGCTGGGCCCAGGCTGCTCCATTGAACAGCATCCATCAACTCAGTCAGCGGGGCAGCACAGAGTGTCAGCCTGGTGCTCCTGGGACAGGGGTGGGCTGTGGCCCAGGAAATGTGGCACTGAGTGGTCTCTGTGCAGACACAACCTGGACTGAAATCTTGGCCTGGTAGCTGCAATGAATATTTTATGCTGCTCCCCCTCCCTTCCCTGTCGGATCCCGGCAGCAGTCTCCAGCCAACATAATTCTTTGTGAGTTACTTTCGTTAGCAAAACCTTTCACCCTATGAAGATGTTCTACTTAATTAGTAAAAGTTCAATTTTTTTGTCACCGACAGAGCCCCATACATCACCATGTCTGGAGAGTCATTAGCTGGAAAATTAATCAGGGTGGGTAACAGCTGAATAGAGTCAGAGCCCTTTGTGTTCCTTCCCACATCGCTGCCTCCAACGTGAGAACTTTTCCAAGAAGGGGAATCCAAAAAAGCATCTCCAAGTATCCAAGAGACCAGTTTCTAGGGTAGCACTGGAGTCAAGGATGTTCCGGAGCCTGAAGTGGAAGGAGCAATCAGGGAAAGGGTGGGACGGGAAACTAGAATCAGATTTGATCCACCTTGGTCAGACCAATGAGGAACTCCAGCTGAGGACTCTGAAATGATGATGGAGGGCTGAGGTTTTCCATTCTGCCTCTGGGAACACATCAAATCAAGGTGGTTTTGCTGCCCCCCACACTGCTCTGTATATCCATTGTGCAGGATGGCTGCCAGCAGAGTTTGCTACAACCCATCACAGCTCAGTCTTGGATTCCTTCCCCATTGTGCACTTATTTCTGCTTAGGAAATCTCTGCTTTAGGTGTGCTGCAATTTCCTACATCATCTTTTTCCAAGTGGGTTGACAGCCACAGGGAGTCCAAATAACCAGTGATTCAGCATGGATTTGCAAGTCAGCTTCTTCTTGATTTTTAAAATCTTTTTACATGTTTACTCCTTGGCTATGGAGCCTGGGTTTTTCTTCTGGCAGCTGGAGCCCATCCACAACTGCAGGTGGAGAATGCTGCACTAGGTTGTGCTGAGCGTGTTGGATGCTTTGCAGGAATCTTGGGCCAGGTACATTAGTCTAAGAGACTCTAAGAATAATAAAATCCACTGTTGTCCTGGGACACTGTACATTTGTCAGTCTCACATCACTTTTTCCTGCTCTGACACATTAAAATTAACAGGGAATGGTTGGTAGCTATTTGTGATGAAAAATACTGATATCCTTTATTTATTTTCTGTTGCTTTTATTATTGTTGTTGCTGGGAGGAAGAGGAGCAGTAGTAGCAGTCTTTACAGTTTGATTGGTAGCAAAGAGAAATAATTATGCATAATGCAAGTGACTACAATTTTGCTTAAAATTTTGCGTAACTGGTCTCAGGACCTCAATAAAATTGAACTCCTCGTGTTACATTTCATTTTGCTACAGAACAAGACCAGACAGCAGGGGAGGAAGAAAATATTTTGCCTGCACAAAAATATGTCTTCCCACTTTGCAATTTCCCTCCTCAGAAAATGTCTGAGGAGCTGCTATCGTGGAAATGACTTCCTGGGCTCTGCTCTGCCTCCAGGACTTGCCGACTCTTTGTTGCCTCCGCTGATGCTCATAACAAAACCGTGGCATTCTGAAGTCTTCCTTGACTAACAAGTGGCACAAAGCCGCCAGCTCTGTCCTCACATTCCTGTCGAGTGTAGTTAAGTGAGTGTCTTCCCAATGGAAAGTGATTTCTGTGCCACATCCCTTCTGGGGACGAGTCACACCCAGCCAGAATCGCAAGCGCCGAGGCCTTGTCCCCAAGAATGAAGCATGTGTGTCTCGGCAAACAGTTCTGTCCTTGGTGTCCGATTGATTTATAAAGCTTGTTTTCAGTGTGTTTGTGAAGGGATAATGTAGAAAAAAAACAGAGCCTCATGCCTTAAACTCCTTGATTCCTTGCAGTGGGGCATCCTTTAGGAGCAGTGTGTCTGCAGAGCTGCTCTTGTGCTTTGCTGGGCAAAGCAAGGGGGTAAAACACCCTTAGTATTCACCCAAACTGATGTAGATTATTCATTTCCCTCCCCTCTTAGTTATGAAAGCAGAAGGAAAGGGGAATTTCCCTTAGGTTCAATTGAAAAGTTTTGTTTTCCATTAAGCATAAAGTTCTTTTCATCCTTGGGAATCCTTAAGCTCAAGACAAATACAATTTGGATAACAGAAAAACCCTGTTTTCTTTTGAAGAGACTCTTCATTTCTAAAATGCCAAAATGGGATATTATCTGTCTTATTTGCTCTTGTTTCTAGATTAGCTATTTGAGGGAGTCAAAACAAATTTGTGAAAATCTTCCTGCTCCCTGAAATTACTTTTTCAGCAAATAAAAAAATTGACCTCTAACATTATACCCAGCTATAGTTACAAAGATTTGTTTCAGGCTTTTCCTAAGCACGTTTCCCTCTTCAGCTTTTATTAGCAAGGACTGAAAAGCTCAATATCCAAACAATGTGGACTTTCAGGCCACACGATGGTCTGTGGAGTGGGAGAGCTGGTGGAATGCTGGTAATCTCACGTATTCAGGCAGAAAGATGCCCCAATGCCCCATCAAAATCCCATCCTTAAAGCACTTAACCATGGACCATTAGCACTTTAAATGTGGTGCAGATCATCAGGGCTGATTTAGGCGGAAGAATGGAATGGTATTGATTCAGGATTATGGCCAGGTAAAAACACCATCATGCTGTTTGTTTTGTGCTTGATGTTCATTAAATGAACTAATTTATGGATAGGATTAGTGTGATCTATAGAACAGAGGCCAGGAATTGAAAGCAGTACCCTGAACTGCATGAACTGGAGTCTGGATTAGGATTTAGGGGAAGGAAATAAAAGGAAATATGGGTACCCTATGTACATTGGCCTGACTTTTCGTGTACTGAGGAAGAGTTCTAACAAGCTCTGTTCTATCTGCACTTCTGCTGCTTTGCACTGAATTCTCATCAGCATAAATACACAACCCCACACTGCCAGTTTGGGATTGGATAGATTGGGACAAGGTTCAGGTACAGAGCTGTAAATTGCTCCCCCTTTGCACTCATAAATTAGCCCCAAATACCCCCAGTGCTCATGTTTCTCTCCTCTAGAACATCAGTTGCAACAGCTTTCCCCCAAAGGTGCCCTGCTGCCATTTGGCACTTGGGGTAGTCACGAATTTTCTCCCCTGCGAACCCAAATTTAGCAATTTGCTTCATATTTACTTGGGGAACTGATGAGAACATTTTTTAAATGACTACGTCTCAATGGAAAAAAAAGTAAGTTTTGCATATAAGTGTCCACAAGACACAGTAAATTGATTTCCAGATCCGCTTTCCTTCTCCCAGCCTTCATCAGTCAGCACCGCTCTGGGGCAAGGAAAACCTGCAGCATGTTGCTGTGAGAAGATCTTGACAGCCTAAGAGACAGTGGTCCCTGAGGGCTTAAAAACAGCCTGTGCCTCAAGAGACACATTTCCAGCCCCCACTGTGATGGCAGCCTCTGCTGAGCCTGGCTTTCCTTCTCCCCTCTCACCTGTTCCATGCTGAGTAACCATTTTAAGACAGGGATGATCTCTTTGGTGACAGGGCCACAGTGCTAAGGACGAGGCAGCCTTGATTTCAAAGAGGTAAAAGGTGCTGGGATAACACCTGTAAGAATAGCAAAAGCTCTCCATCCCCCCTCCTCTTGTCTGAAGCTGAGAGAGGAGTAAGTTGTTGTCCTCAAGAGGCTTGAAAAACAAATCACTTTTGTGTTTGTTGAGTGCTGAACTTCACACACTGCAAACCAGGCAGGCAACCTGCTCAGCTAATTAAGATCCAGGGTAGGAAGCAAAATGGGTGCTAGTGAAACTTCCCCAGGAAGGCTGGAATAACTCACTAGTTATTAAACTCTATTAAGCCAAGGAAATGTCAGCAAAGGATGATTTCTGGAGGAAAAGTCCCCCTTTTCTCCATCTCATAGCCCGGCATCATGCAGGTATCACAGGGAGGGGAATCAGGTTTTTTCAATGTTTTGCAGCTTCACTGCAGCATCTGCCCCAGGCACAGAGCACCCAGGCAATTTGATCCAATTTGTTAGCAGGAGGCATCAGGCTCCTCCATGGTGTCTTTAGTCTCCCAGGTTCCAGGATGAAAAACCTCTGAGTGCAATTCTAGAGCAAAAATGGCTCCAAGGCACCCAGGTTGGATAAATGTGTTTTAAAAGCATCTGTTAACTCTGTGCTTCTTTTCAGCCATAGAAATTGCTTCACATGCTGTCTACAAGCCCCATTTATGGGACTTCAGTACTTTGGTGGATGCATGGAAGGAAGGAAGCCTGGAGCATGCGAAGGGGAAGGTGCTGCAAAGCACTGTGCACAGCACATTTTGTAGCAATCACTTGATTTCTTTTCAGCCTCTTCCCTACAGGGTGATATTTGTGCAAGAGTCTAGGCCTGGGGTTTCCAAAGCATCACTCATGCCCAGCTTGTTCACAAAACACAGACCAGCACTCCTGGGGAGGACTTGCTTCTGCTGCATTGGCCACAGGAGGCTTTGCAAACTCAGGTTTGCCTGGTGGGCTCCCATCCCATCTTCAGTTTTCCAGCTGGCTCTGCCGGTTTTGTGGTGGGAGGACTCTCAGGGAGCAGCGGAGCCCAGCTGGCCAGCAGCTCTTCATCTGAGTCTGGCCAGTTGGGAGGCACAAAGAGGAATGGAGGGGAACTCAGAAGCTGCTGGTGATGTGGAGCTGTAATGCTTAAGGGATGAATGGAGCATGTTCATCCCACAGGGAGATGTCAGAAAACAAATTCAGCATCCCTAGGTAGGATCCCAGCTCTCTCAGGAGTCCTGTCCTTCCACAAGCAAACACTTCACTGCCTATCACCCACCAAGACTCAGTGGGCACTCACCCCTTCCTGCTACAAATATCTTCAATTGCCATTTGTTCCTGGTTCCCCACCGGACCAAAAGAACACCCCAAAAGGCTCAAGTGCTCTTTTCATCTTGCTTTACTATTGCCACTCTTGTTTGCATTCCTCCTCATCATGCTAAACCAAAAGTAAATAAATAAACCCCAACTTAATTGTCCACACGCGTAGGAGCAGCACAAAGGAGCCATTAACATAATCAGCAAAATGCACTAATTCCAACAATCTTTCCCAGGGCCCTTCGTGCCATGTGATTGCTGGAATGGCCACTGCCAAGTGATGCTCCAGAGTGGGGCTGTTTCTCCATCTCTCCCTCCCTCCATCCTCCTTTAACCCCTGCACCCCCAGCCACCCTCCTACCATGACTCTGCCTGGCATCCCAGGGTGGCCTTGGCTCTTCCTGCCTCTCCCTGGGCTCCCTCTGCGCCCTCAGCTGCCTGGGATGCCCGGGGTGGAAGGGACACTCCCTGCCAGGAGCAGGAGGGATGCAGTGGGAGATGAACTGTTGCCATTGGAGATGGCAGCAGATGCTTCCTGGTGGAGGCTGTGCTGGCTAATTCAGGGCTTTGTGGTTTGAGACAGAATCCCAATTATTTCCAATTAGGAGATTGCAGTGACAGCTGCTCTGAACAGGGCCTTCTCTCACAGCTGAGAACCTGCTCCACGATCAGCTGGGGTTGGATACCTGCGTCTCCAGCGCGGAGAGCTCAGCCTGGGCTTTATTGTAACATCTTTTTCTTCCACCTCTTGTTAAGCCATTCCTCTCTCCCACACAATGCCACTTCTCATGAGGAATTTGGCAGTGGAAACGTCCTTATCTCTCCCTCACCAAAATCCATCCATTTTCTCATTTCTATATGCAGAATTTAATTTTCCTGTTGTGCTGTCCAGCTCCCCCTCTTCCCAGTTCCCCCATTACTTCTGCCTGCCCTGTGATGTATAGGCCTTGTCAGGCAGTTTTGGCCTGACCCAGGCAGCCAAAATCAGAGGAAAACCTGGTTTTATTTTGCCTGGGGAGAATTCATCACAGAAAGTGTCTCATTTAGGGAAATTAAGGATGAAGAAAAGGGAGAGCTAGAAATTTATTCTGGTTTAGTGTTAAAAATATATCCATCTACTGCTGTGTTAAAGGCAGATATTTTCTTTTCACTTTTCTTTCACTCTTGTCCAACCATATGACATAGTCCAGAGGCAGAATTCAGGAGAAAGGGGCATTGGGTCCTTTGCTGGCTGGAAAATGCTGCCTGTGGTAGAGAATGAACCGGATAAGGAGATGTTGAACAAGAAGACACGTTTCTCTCCATTCTGTGTCATAACTACTCATGAGAGGCAAATTTAATCCTAAAAATACAAACCAGACAAATCCTTTGGAAGGAGAAAAGGGAACATGCAAGTGATGGCTTTGGTTACGATTCAGCTAAATCCTTGTTTGTTTGGAGACTGAGCCTCTTGAATCACAGCAGGGCTGAGCAAACCCAGAATGAACCTTCAAGTGTGCAGAGTCCTGGGGAGCCTCCTGCAGAGCTGCTGTCTGCCCTCCCCAAGCACAGGGGCTTTCCAGATCTCCCTTTTTTATCTCCCTGTCCCAGATGCAGTGAAAAGTTCATGGTTTCCTCAAGGAGAATTTCCGGGTGTTTCATCTTACAGGGGAAGATGCCACTTGTCTACCCCAGACCCATCCCAGGTTTGCACAATCGGCACCAAGGGGCTGTAGGGCAGATTTGGGGCACCTGCAGGGCAGGTTTGAAATCAGAATTCCTTTCTCTGCTATAGAAAACCCACACCTGGAGGGAACCCAGGATCTCTCTGAAGAAATAGTTGTCCACAAGGGACACTATCCATGCTGAGAAGGTGACACCAAGGGGATGCCAGGTCCAACCTTGACACGGGTGATGTAAACAGCAGTGCTGGGCTGGGAACAAACTGCTGCTGGTGTCAAATCCAATGGCATCCACAAGAATTCTGACAGCAGGTTTTGGAACATGGTGTTTTTCTTGATCCCTGCATGCCGGGATCTTAATCGTGCTTTTTGTTTTCCCTGGGATCCAAGAGGAAAGATTTCAGTCCAGGAGATTTTTCAGTGGTATTGGGATGAGTGGTGTCTATTAATTCATGTGGAGCTCTTAGATACTGCAGAAGATAAGTGCCTTGTAAATACAGATAAATAGATCAGATTAGACCTTGACAGTGGTTCATGCAAAAGGCATTTTTATGTGCAAAAATAATAACATTGTAGAGAAATAGCTATTATTTGAAACCTTGGGCTAGAGCTTCCATAATTGATATTGTTGGAGGAAAGATGAAGCTAATGGAGAAGAGCTGCTGTGATTGCCCTTTTGTCATTGACTAATTCCTCTAGCAACCAAAGCGACATTACCCAGCTCCCATTTAGACCTCAAAGCAAGTGGTCACATTTTTCAAGCGAGCACAGCTCAGTGAGCACAAAGTCCTTTCAGAGCTGTCCTTGTGAGCGCTGTAATGGCAGGGGTGAGGGAAGAAGAGTGATTTTGAAAATCTGCCCTCTCCTTTACATCCTGGCTGCTTGGAAATCTGAACCATGGCACAGCTCAGAGAGAGGCCAGAAGAATTTCACTGCCCAAGAATCCGGACTTATCCATGTCACTGTTGGAAATCTCCTCCTCCTCCTCAGCAATTTCAAATGCAGTGGAAGAAGAAGGATTTGGGGTTTCTGTGATTATCTGCTTGACAAGGGCTGGTCACAACTCAAGTTTAACTGGTACCTATTCCAACCCACTCAGGCACAAGGTTCCTCCAGTGCTGTAGGTTCACATCTTCCTAAGCTGCACAGCTCTGATCTCCTGCAAATTAAGGCAGACCCTGGCTCTCAATTTACCCACGCAAAAAGAAAAGATAGAAAAGCAGAAAATAAATATCTGAGTGAACTTGGGAATCCTGTAACAAACAGCAGTTTTGTTCCTCCAACAAGGTACAATGAAGTAGCAGCATTACTCCCTCAGCACTGCCTGTTCCCATCGCATTAGGTACAAAACACAAGTGCTTAAAAGCCAGGGGATAAATAATTAACAGCATCATACATCTTTTATTGACTACATAAAACATATAAAGGGTGAAATCCCAACCCATCCAAAGGCAATGTCAAAGTTCTTCTTGACTTTAGGTAAACTTGGGGTTTACCGAAATTGTTTTGTAGAATATAGTGAAACGTGTTGTAAGATACCTCAACAATCTTAGTTCTGACCCAAGGGAGATAATTTTCTATCATCACTTCTAGAATTTAAACAGAAAACAAATCCTTTTTAAAAAATGTGAAACACACCTACAAAATGAATGTTGATTTGAAGACAAACAATATTATGGAAATCCTCTCTCTTTTTTTAATATAAAAATGGGCACATATTCACCTATTGCAAATGCAGTATGACTCAATAGTAATGGTACTTAGAAATACTTCAACTAACTAATCCTATTTACCACATAAGGATATTCCTTAAAAGAAAATGTTTGTACACCAAATTCAATTAAATAAAAATGTTGCATAAAAAAGGGGGGGAAAAAGTAAACAATCCACAGGTTAAGCATGAGGTTGTTTTATGAAAATAAAAAGTACACTTCTTGGTACTCTGCTTAAAACCATATATTTATTATGTGGGCAGTATAGGGTTTCAGGAGTCCTTAATCATTAATTTCCCTGTTTTTAAGTGTGAGGGCTTTGCAAATGATGTGATAAGTAAGTACATTGTTGTCACTTAGCAACCTTAACTCGTTTCTGAAGTGAGTTGTTTGTTTCTATAATAAATGAGACACTCGGGTACCATGGAGATGAACAGAGACCTTGTCTGCTTTGCCAGAGCCCATCCCTGGGAAATGGGATATTGCTTGGAGGGATGAGGTCCTCACACAGAGGAGCAGCTCTTGACTCCTGTCCTCAACACAGAAATGTGGGCACTGGCTGTGTCTGTGCTGCTCTGAAGACATGACTCATTCTTCTTTTAGGCAGAAAACCTGGAATTTTGGCCTTAGCCATGGCCACCTCTCCAGTGTCCAAGACATGGTGGTTTCGCAAGCAGCTCTCAGATGCTTTTGTTATCACCAGCCTTCAGTGAGAAACTTAATTCTTTACTTTCAGCTTCACACTCTGAAAACACCATCTTTTCATCTCCAGGCAGCCCTGCTAGAACCACACTGGGCCTCTTCTTGGCCCCTAATTACTCCTTTATGCCCCTCTTCTGGTGTAACATAGCTATAAAGCCAGTTTAAGCAGCTGGTGGAAGATTTCTGGCCTCTGGAAAGCCTGCTGTGATAAAGAGCCTCCACTGTGCTTCTTGCAGATGGGAACTGATGCCAGACCTTGAGGGCTGTGTCTGGGGGAAAAAATAGAAAAGATAAATAGCATGGCTGAGATAGAACTTCCTCCCTCAAATGTGAGCTTCTGCTTTCTGGGAGTAAATTAAAGCACAAGGGTTAATAACAAGTGTCAAAATAGATTTTAGACAACTCTTTTCTGTTCTAAAAGTGTATTTAATTGTACAAGACTCCAGTAAATCCCTGGACACAGCTGATCTGCTAGAGCTCACCTGATTTTTCCAAATCTTCTCTTCCCTCACGCCTTTCTGTATTTCCTGACTTTACACACAATCTACTTGTATGGCTGTTACAGCTTCTTGAGTTTAAATTAATCTTTTAAAGAAGGATGAACCACACGAACTTTCTTTTGGTTTTAGAAATCACATCCATATTCATAATCCACTAATCATGTTTGATAAATCAGAATTCATTGTGAAACACACTAACCCTTCATGTTGCTTCACTTTTTAATCTCGTAGGGAAAGCAATCATCGCTGCCAGGGGGCTGGGCTGGGCTGTCTCGGGTGTCTGCTTGAGTCAGCTTCCTTGTTTGTACAATACAGCTTGTGCTTCTGGATCTATCATCTCAAAACGTAATTAAGTCTTCAGCACTTCAGTAGCAAGAGGAATCTTCACAGTGTGAATCAAACACCATCTTCTCAGTGATGCTGGCCTGAGTCTGCAGCTCAGCTGGGAGAGCAGCTCAGAGCTTTCTTCTCATTCCAGTGGTGCAACCACACTGAAACCTTGAGATCCTTTACTTCCAACTCGGCCATGGTAAGAATTGCACCTGCAGTCAAACAATAAACAGAGAGTTGTTTGTAGGGATCAGCAGGGTCTGTTGTTATGCAGTGGCTGGTTTAACCAGGTACAGTGTGTGGATGAGTGAGGAGATGGCATTTCTGCCCCTCAGTCTTTTGGACAAAAATGTGCATGTTTGGGTGTTTTCTAACTTTTTGCAAAATGTGATTTTTTGGTAACACCTAGATAAGTGCAAGATGAGCTACATCACCACTTTTTCTACCCCCATCAGTCCATTAATCCTGGTCTTCCTTTTAGAGGAGGAGTCTTCACAGGAGTCCAGATCCTCTCATCTATTCCGTCTGCTTCTCCTCCTGCCATCTCCAGGACGATCCCTTCTTCCCCACAGGCTGAGACAGAAGACAAGCAGCCCACAGCTGGGGAAGGACAGTGACAAAGTGAAGTACTCTTGACCACGAACCTCCTCCTGGGGATGATGTCAAGGTGTTGGCTCCACTCCATACGCTGGAGTTGCTCTGCATTCCCACAGTCCCAAGTTCTGGGCTCCCCTGCTTTCCCAAAGAAATATAGCTGTTATTTGCTGAAGCAGATTCTAAGCCTGCTACACTTAATAATTCAGTGGTGAACTTTCGAGCTGTGTGCAGGTTGAAAAATAACTTGCTTTAATAAGTACAAAATCTCCATTTCTACTGCCTTTGCTTCTCCTTCTCTTCTCCTCTCGCCCATGGCCCCTCAGCCCCTGCAATCCAAACACTCCCCATTACTATACTTTGGAGCAAAAAGGACAGGCAGGAGGGGGAAGAAATTAATTTCCTCTCCGTGGGATGTTTATTGTTTTTTTCCTGCTCTCAGCCATCCAAGGTCTCTGTCGTTTTACGTGATATTTTATAATAGGAACATTCTCGTGGGCACCAATGAGTTCATCTGCAGAGACGTGGAGCCTGGAGATTTAAATTTACACTTCCCTGCCACGGCTGTAATTGGGAGTCCCGGGAGAGGAAGCCCTGACAAGTGACACAAATAACCCCTGCCAGACCCCTCTGAAGACCTGCAGCAGCAGGAACCCCTGGAGGACTCCCATGATCAAATTACCCTTAAACAAATGCTCCAGTCTGCAGTAACTAAGGATGTCACTGCTGAAGGTCAACAAGGTGTGTGTGAAACATGTTTATTGGGTTTAGTTCCCATTGCCTGCTCCCTATCAAAGACCTGGAGCTGCAGCACTGGCAAAACGGAACTGGAAGAAGCTGCAAAGCTAATTAAACCCCCTTACTCCAATTGTCTAGGAATACATTTATTTAGGCCTTCCCTACCCCTCCAGCTATTCAGGCATAATTACACCAGCACGGTTTCCCTGAATATAAATGAATAATATAAAGTACACACATTTTTCTCTCCTGTGAACTGAAATTTGGCAATGTCTGTGGCATTCGTTTGGGGAGCTGATGAAAACATTTTGAAGATGTCAGCATCTCAGTGGAAAAGAGGAGGTTAAGAAAGATTGATAGGCAGATAGATATGGATATGCAGATATATCCATATATATATAGATATATAAAAATGATTTATAATTTGCTTCTTTTCTCCCACCCTTTTGCAGTAAGCTTTTTAGAGAAACTACGTATTGTATAAATACCTGCAATTTCCATGGAGGAGGAAAAATAATTAATACTGATGTGTCAGCTGGCAGGGAATGTATTTCAGGTGCTTTTAACTGACGGTTAAAAGGGGAAAAGTCCCCATAACTGACTCACAAACTGTGCTGGTGTAAAAATTCCGTGTTGACCTTGTACAAAACACAAATAGCTCCTTCTGGTAAAAATAGTAAGGCAAAAATTCCAGATGTAATGCAAAAATCATGGGCTAAAATTCTCAGACTGGATTATGTAGGAAGTTAAAACTTGAAGACCAAAGGAGCTCATAATTATTGATTAAATTATTATTATTACATGTTAATTTATTCTGGATTTGCTCCCAGAATCTGCTGGGTTTGAAACATAAACTTACTTCTTAGTTAGCACAGAGCACTGCTGTAAGCCCAAGGCCTGGGAGAATCTGTAAATTCCATGAAAGCTTGGTGAGAGTCAGGAACTTCAGAAGGATTTTCTTAGAAAGAACCAGTCACGGTCTCAAGGAACAACTTTGTTCCTTGCTCACTGTTTCTTAGTCATTAAGTGAGGCTCATGCTGCTGGAAGAGCCCTGTTGGCAGCCCCTCCCTGGGGTTTTTGTCGCAGCAGACGCCGTGTCCTGGCCCTGGCTGGCCCTGTCATGTCCCAGTCTCTCCTGTCTCTGAGCTGCACTCTTGTGCCAACAGGTTGGCATTCCCAGGAACTGCAAATGTCCTGTTCAGGACTCACCTCCCTGCAGCTTTCCCTGTCCCTGCAGTGAAGGACAAAACCCAGGGAACTTTCCCTGAATGACAACATCCCAGGGGATGGGAGGAAGATCTCCAGCCCTCATCCAGTGGATCCCGGTGCAAGGAGGTGGCCAAAGGCATTTCTCAAAGTCCCGAGCAGCCTAAGCTGCCCCAGCAGGTGTAGCCATCCTCCAATGCCATCCACAGCCTGCCCAGCTCATCAGCTCACATCCTTCCCAGCATGCCTGAGTTTTCCTAACATCCCAGTTACTCAGGGCTCCAGGCCATTCTGTGCTGGTGGTAAAAATTACAATCACGGAATCGGACTTTTGTGTGTTACCCTCAGCTCACAATCACCAGATGATTTAATTGCATGGGAAAATGTTCTCTTTAATCTTTTAGAATTAGTCATCTCTTCCTCAGTCATCTCTCTATATTTTTGGTTAGAGAGACTGAAAATCTTAATATATCAGTGACATTTATAGCACATGTTAATATTATAAAACGTCAGAGCTCTATTTGCAGAAATGAATACTGATGTGATGGGAGTGTTTTATTATGTCAATGACTTTTATTATAAATATGATAAAACTGTGTCATCTTTTTTTTTTTTTCCAAATAAAAAATAAAACTACCTAATCATTTATCCCAAGGTTACCGCTCTGCTACCTGGTTAATTTATTCAATAGCACTGCTAAAGAAAAATACACCCTGCAATGGATTTTCACGTTGTGTGGTCATTTGATGGATGTTATCATTGACCTGAATGTTTGTTTAGGATTAGAGTGTGACAATGAGCACAGGAACGGGGCTCACAGAGTGGCTTCCTGTGGACACAAAGCCAGGAGGTGAAACCTACTTTTAAGGGGATAATTAATCATTACCAGAGAGTGAAAGGTGGCTGGATATCATAGCATCCCCACTGCTCTTTCCAGGGCTACAGAAATTTCCATGCCTCAATCCCACCTGCCCTATCTGCAGATGATGCTCTTGGGAGGGTTCCCTGCTCAATGCTCCCCTGGCCCTCAGGTTCATTCCCAGAGATGCAGGGGCTCTGGATGGTGTCCTGAAAGAGCCCATTTTATGGGCTATGATCCCATCTTACTAATTAGTCCTTGTTACTACAGCTAGTATTTAATGTGGTAAGCTGAACTTTACACAATAAGTAGTTGCATTCCCAGTGCCCAAAAGAAGCAAATTCACAAGAAGTGTAGAGCTCATGATAAGGATAATGATATTTTATGGAAAAGATTAGTAAATAAGGAGAGTTCCTATAATTTCTTCTCTGTCTCTTTGTCTGTTTAAATTCCCTTACTCATTTTTGAAAACTGCAGACCCATAAGAATCATCTTTACAAGCAATAAAATATTAATGTATTTAAAAGGCAGAAAGAGAGAACTTGATTTGATTCATACAAAGCAACATGACTCTTAAGGGCTCGGATTTTTCAGAATAACAAGAAATATTGTGGAAGTTCCTCCAAAGTTGGAAGCAGCCACAGTAATGAACGGGCACATCCTTGGTCTCTGAGCTGACACACAGCACAGTGAGGGATCTGTTTCCTGGGGAGGATGGAGATTGCAGTGTTGAGATGCTGTTGCTATGCTTAGTAGTGTCCAAGACTTCAGGATTTATATTTTTTTTAAATTGAACTTCTTTTTTTCCTCCTCCCCCTCCCCTTCTGTCCCTGTGCAAAGGGAAACCCAAGATTCCAGTCCTTGTAAGTAAGACATCTGTTTTAGTTAGCGACTGGGAGGAGGTCAGGAATGGGCTCTGGAAGATGACTGTCATGCAGTAGTAGATATGAAATCCAGAGAGAAATTTAATTAGTGGGTGTTTTTAATGGTAAGCATCTAAAATATCTGGTGAGAGTCCCAGTCTGTTTTTTCAGACCTCTCTGGCACTGAGACACAGCAGAATCACTGCTGAGGAGGAGGTGGGCAGAAGGGTCTGTGGTGGGGAATGAATGAAAAGCTGAGGGACCAAAGTGACAGGAGCCTCTTCAGATGGCACCAAGCTCCACAGCAGCACTGGGCAGGGGAGCTACCTCAGCTGCTCCTTGAATGGAAAATACCTGTAAGATCCCTCTGCTCGAGTGCTCAGGAATGGGATCTTTGTGGGAAGAGAAATTCCTGCTGGAGTCCTGTTCAGAGAGCTCCCAGGGCAGGTGTGGAGTGACCATCCCTTGGGACACTGTTGATGGGACAGGCTGGGCTGTGTCCTGGCTGTGCAGGACTCTGCTGCCCTCGCAGCAGGAGATTTGTTGGAATGCTGCCTGGCTCATTAGGCTGTGTCCTGTCAGCGGTGTCAGAAACACCTCTGTGCAGGCTCCCCAAGGACTCCAGCCTGAAGCAGCACAGTCAGTGAGGGCTTCTCCCTCCCACAAGTGAGCCACACTAGGACAGGAGACAGAACAGCAGCTTTTTAAAAGAAAATGTGGCAGCTTCATTTTTATATGTTCCACTGGGCTCTTGAGAAGCTTCTCAGACCTCTGCAAGGCTCTGAATAATGAAGGAGTCAGTAATGAGCCCAGTCATTCACATCACTGCCCAGCTGGTCCCAGTAGCAAGAGAACACAAAGTGTCCTGTGGTTTCAAAGCAGGACATGGTAATCAGATAATTTCATTGTTTGCTTTTTTTCCGTGTTCTCGAGGAGGGATATAATCCTTCCTTCCCGAGCTGTAAATGGCTGTGGGTAAGGAAGTCATGACAGGTTATTTACCCCTGGATAAAATGCCCTGATGAAGAAGCATAAATCATGATTTATTTGGAACATTTCCTAATAAGACCTATGGGAAAACCTGATCTCCTCCCATTGCTACTGCTCTCAAACAAGCTGCTCCCAGAATGACACTGGTCTGGATTGCTCTCGCTGCTTTCATAGGGGTGTTGTTACTGGCATTTAAAGTGGAGTCTGTAGAAACACCCTTCTGTACAGCAGCCCTTTGCACTCAGGACTTTAAAGACATACAGGAAATAAGGCTGGAAATAAGGTCTCCTGAGGCTTATGCAGATTTTTAAGTCCACAGGCTCACTGTCACTTGGGCTGCTGAGTTCTCATTACAGATCTGGCTGCAGATGTGCTGCTGCTCTTGGAGCCCAGCTAAAACTGGTATTGGTGCAATTCAGTGGGAGAAAGGAAGATAATCTATAAATATTTTTATAGATCTGTATCTATCAATACATCTGTATATCTGTATATCTACCAGAGTGTTTCTTTGCAATCCTCCAGACTTTAGTCTGACTCCTGCCATTTGGTGCAGTGAAGTGCTCCCCCTCCTCGCCCAGCTGCTCCTGGTGCTCACCAGGGAATGCCAGTCATGTCCTCACTTGGACTGGGGTTTGCTTACATTTCCCTTCCAAGTGAGGTTTCACCACTTCCATTCCCCCTAATCTCATGCTTCAGGAGCCAGCCACGGGCAGAGAGATCATGTGAGGGAAGGAATTCCCTGATGTCTGTGCTGGGATTTCAAAATACAGCCCTGGAGAGCAGAGCTGAGCCTGAGGTCACCCAGGAGATGCCTTTAGTGAGCTCCAGAGAGAAAGGCGTGGTGTGATGGTGCATGTAATACCAGCAAACCAGTGGACCCTGAAGCAGAGGAGTGTCTTCAAGCTGGTGTTACTTTGGAATATAGAAAAGACTGGGTCTGAATGGCTGAAGGGGGAAGAGCTGTGGCAGGGGCAGCTCATGGAGGGAGGAGTGTGGGCTGAGGGTGAAGGGCAGCCTGTGTGAGATGACAACAGGGAAGAAAACATTATAATGACAGAAAAGAGAATTAGGGGTGAAGTGGGCAGTCAGAGGGAATGTCTGAAAGGCCTTAATGCAAAGGCAAAACTGCCAAATCCATGATGCTGCTGATAAACATGAATAGAGCAGGGAAGGAATGGGGCATCTCGGGAACTGAGAGAAGGACTGGAACCAAGGCTTTTGAAGGAAAAAAAGCTGCACAGAGATGGTTGTGAAAACCAGAATCATTGGCCTGAGGCAGAGAAGAAGGATAAAGGATGTAGGACCAAAGCACAGAGATGCAAGATTGATTTATGGAGAGAGGAGAGCCTGGGAGAGGAGGACAGCCAAGGGGAAACACTGGCAAGAAGAATTCATTTGAGGGAGGAGTAATGCCATGGACAGGGACAGCCTGCCAGATCTTGGTACTCTCTTCATTTGAATTTGTCACTTTGCTGTAATTTCACCTCCATCTATCCCTTCCACAACCACCTTACTGTGCTCCTTAAGGATGACTCATTTAAAGGAGTGGGAAAAAAAGGAAAAAAAAAAAAAAAGCAAAAGAAAACAAATAGCCACCTATTTCTTGTCCAAAATGAAATGGCAAGATGTGCCTTTTATTTGGGCCAGAAAATTCCTTTCATAACTCTGCTGGCATTTAATTTGTTTACTCCTTCTCTGGACTCTCACTTTCCTCTCTCTGCTACTGTTTTTCACAGTTGCTCCTAAGTGAAAGGCAAAGCCAATAATGGCCAGGCTGGAGGTGAATTTTAAAACCCACAGCATTGCAACAGCTTCAGAAGGAAACAAATGGGAGCTGCTTTGGTCATAATTTAGGAAATGGCTGGAGATGGATGTGCATTTGGACAGGAAGATCATGAACTTTGGGATAGCAGCAGGATTTTCTGCTACTTCAAAGAAGCCAACGGTGCTGTCTCAGGGATAAAGAGGGATGTTAGCAACATCCCCAGATGTGGAATGGAGCCCAGGTGCAAGTGGCCTTCCCCTTCCCGGAGATGTGACCTGGGCACTGTGGTGGTAGTGTGTGGCAATTAATGATGACAGCTTCATGAGCACATCTGTAATGGTGAGGCTGAGCTCCTGGACAGCTTCAAATGGGACTTTTAAATGCCATTAAACCAGCTGTGCAGCATTTTGTGTTTCACAAGAACAGTAGTGGCAAGGTCTGTGCCAATTTTCAATGTCAGGATGTGCACGGGGACATGGATGTGTGTGCTCCGAATTTGGAAGGGTTGTAGTGCACTGAAGCTCTCCCTGCTTTCCCAGGAAGAGGAAATTCCAGGTCCGATCTGAAGTGAAAGGGATCTGGAAACATAAAGCCCTTTGAAAAGAGGAGCATCACTCCTGCTGCTCTTGTCCACAGAGGTGAAGATGCTGACAGAAAACTCTGCCATGTCCCTACATTGCAGCAGGAATCTGCAGAGCAGCCAGACCAGCAGCATTTCTTTCACTTTGGGCTAGCTCAGCCTTTTCCTGGGGCTTCAGGGGACTTGTTCCTATTAATGAAATTGGCAAACACATTGTTCAAATATTAGCAGTGGCAGCAAAGACACTGTGTGGGACAAGTCAAGGCGAGCAGGGCCTTCTCTCACAACAGTCAGACTTGGACACTCTTGCCAGGCCTGTCAGGTGCTGAATGTGATCCAGAAACGCTGTCCAGCTCTGAAGCTGCCTGAGCTGCTCCAGTCTTAGCCATTATTAATTTGACTGGGGATAAAAATACATTTAAACTCCATTTTCTGCAACTGAAAGGGAGTGAGAAAGCATTTGCCCCGAGGCTCAGCTGCCTCAGGTGTAGGGATGGAGTGAGGCAGAGCTGTGTGGGAGCAGGACTGGGGGAGCTGGGCTGAAGGAGCCTTCCCATCCCACATGTTCACTGCATCCAGCTCTTCCCTGGCTCCAGTGTGTCATCCCAGAAGAGCTGAAGCAGGAAAGTTGCATAAGGCTGGGGAAAGGTTTGAATCAGCAGCTTCCCCAACACTGGAAAATGTCCCAATGGCTTTGCTGCTGCACCATGGTTATGCAAGGAGGGTTTGCAGGTACTTGCTTGAATAGGACTTCATGGGAAATGTTTATAGCAGTGAGCCAAATCCCACAACCCCCCTGAAATCAATGGCCTTTTATGCCAGGTGTGAAGTGGGTCAATATTTTTATGATGACGCCTTCACTGATATACTGTTTGCCTTAAAAAAATGGAATGAAAGTGATCATAAAACTCAGGTTATGCTTAAGCGTCCAGACATGTGAATAATGCAGTTCCTGTATGACAATAAAAAGGATGGAAGGAAGATCTTTTAAATTCTTTATTGATGAATTTAATGTAGCAGCTAATACCAAGTCGATGACACAATGAAAGGACTGGAGTTGCCAGGTCCACATCTGTGATTTGGGCCAGTCCAGTGCTTGAGGGTGATAATTTGGGACATTAACTCTTCATCTCCCTTCTGAGGCTGTGAAAAGAAGTGGCAATAAGATCATTCATGGCAGGGCGGCTGGATGTAGATGATTTTTAAGGTCCCTTTCAACCCAAACTGTTCTGTGATGCCGGAGATCTCCAGGTTGCTTTCATGTAAAGCAAAGTGTCAATGAGAGGAGCCTGGAGAGAGCATCCATGATTCAGGTTAATTGGAATGTACTTCCATATCACTGCCCTGCACACAGCAATCCCAGACATCTCCTCCCTCATCCCACTGTCCAATGGTCCCATCTTGCTTTGATCTTTCAGATAAATCCCCAGTTCTTAGAGATCTATATTAAGGAATATGTTTTTTATCTTTTAGGTTGGGAAAGCATGCATTGGGGTTTTTTTTCTGTATATGCTGTAGGGGAAAAAAAAAAAAAAAGCAGACTCTCAGCTCCCCACCACCATGATCCCAGCATATCCCAAAATAAGAAAGATTTTAAATGGACAAGACACATAGATGAGAATTCAAAACACGCTTGTAAAAACCTAATGCATTTTTTAGCCATTCTCATGCTGTTTGAACACAGAAAGCTGGGCATGCTCTGGATACAGCTGGCATCTCTCCTGCTATAACTCTGCTGGAGCTGAGATGAGCTACAGCAGCAGACAATTTGGCCCATAATTTTTCTCATGACCAGCAATTTAAAACATAATCTCTGAAGGCAGTGGTTGTTTGACCACTGTTCCCTCTGCTCCCTCCCTGTGGGCTGTTTGGAGCCTTGGCAGCAGAGCCCCTGGAGATGGATTGTCCCTCCTCCTTGCCAAACCACCCAGACCACACTTCCCAAACAGCTGACATTGAAAGAAAATCCACACAGAGTTGTCTCTGCTTCAGGTGTGTCACATCCTCCCTCTTTTATGGGTAAACTGAGCTATGGAGGGGACACCTGCACATAAAAATATCTATAATAACATTTGAGATTTCAATCCAAACCATGTATCCTGCTCTTTGAAATAGTTTTCTTCTCAAACTCAATCTTATGCTTTAGGTGAAGTCTGTCTTTAAATAAGAAGAGAGGAAATCCTGTGGTTTTGGCAAACTGTTTCTGTTAGAATTGAAAACCCTGGAGCTTCTGGTACATTATTGTGTTCATTCGAAATTTTTTTAAATTAATGGGAAAAAATCAGAAAACAAAAATCATTATGGGAAGATTTTTGTTTTAATATGTATAAACTCAAAGAGATTGATGAACAGACTTTATTTTATTTTCTCCACAAACACTCTGTTAATGAAATATTTTGTTGTTTATTTACCTTTACAAATACCCAAGGACAGCTTCACAGCAGGGTTTATATTACTCTCTAGGAAGCAGAAAGCTTGTGGGTCCAGGGAAATGTTTTTATTTAACTTTTATAGCAGACTACAGACCTGATTCACATGAAGAATTTTGTCCGACTAAGTTATTTCAATGTAACATCAGGATTGATAGCAGAAAAACTGAAACAGAAATGCAATTTTGTTTCAAAATAGTTAAAGGACATTTTTAAAATGCTAAAAATTTTATTTTAAGTTAAAATTCTCCAGATATGTCATTTTGCCTGATGATAATGATATTTTGGGGCACATTATTCTCTCCCACAGTCTTCAGAGTAGGGCTTATACCTGTCTGCTTCAAAGGAAATGTTGAAGCAATTTCTGCGATGCTGGTGTTTTTCAGATGATTTTTTTTATTATTTTGATAGAAACCAACCACCACTTTGTAAATATTTTGATGGCAAATCCCTAGCAATTTCCCACAATTCAATGAACTCAATTAGATTCCTTGAACGGTCTAAATTCCATGAAAACCAGCATCCCGAATCTGTCTCCAAGGGAAATATGCACACATTTTTATTTGGTTTATTACATCTGGATCTTCCTTGGTCATATCCCCTCTGATTTTTGCTCTTCCCACAGATGACTGAGTTTTAATACAATTTTGGATGTTTCTTCTTTCGGTGTCCTGGCTGCTTGTTGCATCCTGCAGGCAGTGTCCTGGAGAGGTGCAGGGAAACAGGAGAAGAGGAAGGATGGATTCTGAGGAGCATCATTTCAGACCCCTGCCAAATTTCTGTGAGCACCCAGCTCTAAAAAGGCTTTTGTCTCCCATCTCCCCATCCCTGGACAACTGTTGTGAGCATCCATGTTCATTCCTAGCAGGTTGCCACTCATCTTTCCAGCCTGTATTTGCTGATATTCCTGTGGCAGACACAGAAACAGGAGATGCAGCTGCAGATCCTGGAAATTTTGAGATGTTTCCAACAGGCTCCTTTTATTATCCCCATCACCGTATTTTTTTTTTGGCACCAAAAGCCAACTAACCATGAAATAGCTGTTTCAGCCACATGAAACTGAACACAGCTCACTATTTCCCCCCCTCTGTGGTTGTATTTCATATTAGTTTTTGATGAGCCTTAGGAATATGTGCCCTTGGATGATCCGAAGTTAATAAAATAGCAATGACATCCCAAAAGTATTTGTAGGATAATATGTGGTGAGAAAAACCAAGCAGGAGACAATATAAAGAAAAGTGGGGGAAAAGAGGAACTAAGAAAAGAGGGACATGAGAAAAAAGGCAAAAAAAAAAAAAAGTAATGCAAAAACAAAAACAGGGAAAAGGATAAAAGAACAAAGTGAAGATGGAGGAAACAGAATGGAGAAGATGAATGGATGGGCTGAAGGAAGGCAGAGGAAGGGAAAAGCTGAGTAAGGAGTGATGAAAGAACTCCAGAGTGATGGCTTTGCAGGTGCATCTCAGCAGGTTGCCTCTGATGGGCTCTCTCAGGGACACAGCGTGTTACCTGGGCTAATTTATAAAGGAAATGAAAAGGAAACGGACTTGTTATAATGAACACCATTAATTCACCTCTTCAGACTTCACTGTTTGAGCAGAGAGCATCAAACCACTCAGTTGTCATTTGTCTGCTCCATTCTTCTCTGTTGCCTGGTGGAAAGGCTTGGTGAGCACAGACGCCCCCGAAAGGCTGCACAGCCACTAATTAGCATATATATTGTTTGTCCTGGTACAAATTTATAGCAAACAGCAATATTTTACACTCCAGTAAAGTTAATAAATGAGGCTTTAGGCTATAAAAATTTCATGTTCTTTTGTGCAAAGGTCAATTATAAATAGTTAAGCTCAGATTCATCCAAAAGCTCTGGGCTTCAGCAGTGGAAGAATAAAATGTATTTTGGTCAGTCTGGTTGCCAGCTGGACAAATGCCTCTCTCACAGTGCCTGAGACACCTCTCTGCAACAGTCCACTCAGTTGTAGAGTGATTTTGGCTCTGAGGTGATGGATGTCCCATTTTAGCTTAGAGGAGAAAGATGTTCTGAAGTGTTGGAGGGACAGGATCTCACTGGGCCAGGAGAGGGGAGACTTTAATGGTTGGAGTTGTCTTCCCTGAGAAGGAGTTCTAGGGTTCCAAAATCAGATGTGTTCCCTCAACAGCTCCAATGATTGTTACAAAGGACAAAAACACAGAAAGAAGTTAAGGAATATGAAAACCCTTCTAATTTTAGAGATAGAAGACAATCTGGATTTCAAGACATCTCTTATTTCATAGAATCATGGAAAAATTTGGGTTGGAAGGGATCTTAAAGTCCCATGGGCAGGGACACCTTCCACTATCCCAGGTTGCTCCAAGCCCCATCCAACCCGGCCTTGGACACTTCCAGGGATGGGGCAGCCACAGCTTCTCTGGGCACCCTGTGCCAGGGCATCACCACCCTCACAGGGAAGAATTTCTTCCTAATATCCAATCTAAACCCACTCTCTTTCAGTTTAGCACCATCCCTCCTTGTCCTATCAGTCCTCCCTGTCCTATTTGTGTTACAGGAACACATAGGAGCCACATTGTACCCAACTCTATAAATAAAGGAAGGAGAGGTGGCCTTGTTTTAAAGGGCATCATCTGCATACGAGTGCTGGAAGGAGATGTTGGCAGTTCTGTGCATTGTTATTAATATTATTCCTTTATCACACAGTGGCAACTCTGAGACTGTATCCTATTGTATGAGGTCACATGTGAACATGTAAAGATAGACATCTCAAGGTTGAGAGTAATCAAGGTATGGGATCAATGATGTATGGATTTATCTTCTTTCTAGTGCAGGAGCAGAGCAAAGGTATCGATCTTTCCTGCAACAGCCTTCTTGAGAATGGAGGCATTAAATCAGAATATTTTGAGGGATCTTGGGGAAGTTGGTCTCTGAGAAAGTAATTCAATTGGAGGACATTGGAGATTACAGGATAGACCAGACTGAACAGAGGATGCAGGAGTTCAGTTGCCAAAAAGAGACTCTGTGAACAAGAGCATGTGAAGATTTGACACCACAGGAACAGAGAGGGCTGGACCCCAGGCCATGGAGGAAGCTGTGATCAGCAAACTGCCATCCAGCATTTGTCACCAGCCTTAACCTGGTAACCAGGCAACTGAGAGATGTGTGAGAAGCTCCCTGCACCATCCAGAGCCAAAGGATGTGTTTGAAAGGGAGGAGAAAGGGCTCAAGAGCTCTGCAATTCGTGGGATCAGCAGCCCATCATTGGGGCTGCCAGGTTGGCAGCTCAGGGTACTCACAGGCTTTGTAGGGTATATCAGGGAGGAAGCAGGAAAGGATGGAAATGTCAGGATGAGATCAGCACAGATGGGGGCTGAACTGAAGATCCCAAGCTTCAATTATTGCCATCACTGTCCACCTCTGAGCAATTCCTGCTGTTGTCCAAAATGCAGTTTTTCACTTTGGTTTTATGTTTTCCCTCTCCAGGATTGCGCATCCCCCGTGTCTCTGTTGGAGCTCCAATCTCATCACAGGTCATATTCAAGTACAGAAATTATCCTTTCACTGCCCAGAGACCACATCAGACACCACCAGCTCTGCCAAAAGGAAGGAGAGCCACAAGTTACAGAGAACTGCCCTGCTGCAGCAGGTGGGATGGAGGAATCAATTTATTTAAATAGGCCACTGGGACCAGCATGACTGCAGCTGGGAGTGAGGAGCCCCTCAATGGAATGATTTCCTACAGGAAGTGGTTTGAAACTTCTGTACAAGAAGGAGCATTTTGGCAGGGACCAGAAAGCTGTGTGGAGGAGACAATGGAAGGGGTTTGGAGAAGGTGTAGGAGAAAAGGGGAGATACATCTTGCCACTGGAAGGGTTGATAGTGCTCTGTGTATATCCAGGAAGGAGAGCTCAGCTTTCCCACTCCCCCTGCTCTTCACTGGGTGAGCTTGGAAGCTGTCCATGGGAACAGGGGTGAGCAGAGTTACCAGCTCTCTGTGTGGAGAAGCAGTGAGGAGGCACCCCAGACATCCCAGACTTCCTGAAGGGGCTTAATGATAAAATTGACTGAAGTTAAACTATTTCCATCATAATAACCTGTGAGTTCACTTCCCTGCATTTGCACCTGATCCATTTTTTTCTGCTTGACATGAAAGGAGCTGTGCAGTAGCAGGAATCCAGCAGAGAGCTGAAACAGGATTGGAAAGGAGAAGCCGTCACCCAGGGTCAGCAGAAGCTGTTGGCTGCTGATGCCAGGGTGGCTCAGCCAAAGTCACCCGAAGTGGGCAGAGCTGTTTTGCAAGAGGCTGGTTGGCAAAAAGAGGCCAGGTCTGAGCTGAGCTGCTCAGGGGCTTTCAGAGATGCCCCAGAAAGGGGAGGGATGCTGATGTCTGCACTTGGTCAGAAGGAGACAGAGCTCAGCAAGGAAGCCAATGCAGCTGTGACTGTCATGTTGGCTTTGCTTCATTTACAGCACCTGTTAATTACACAAGGTTTGTGTGGAGAACAGCTGGCGAGGTCCCTCCCTCTGTCCTGCTTCTGCATGAGCTGGTCTGGTTGTGTTCTCAGGATGTCAGACCCAGGAGGTTCTTGTCCTTGTGTGTCCAGGCACCAGCTCTCATTATGGCTCCAGTTATGTAACTTCCCTATTTTAAATTAAGCCATGAAACAATTTTGCAATTTCTTTTCATCTCAAACTGTAAAGGATGACAAAAGAAGGGAGAAGGGAAAAGCATCTCTTCAGCTTGGGTGTTTTCACAAGGACCCTTGTATTCTTCAGCCAGTTAATTTCTGATCTCTCTGCTCCAAACCTTCATCCTCCATATTGCCCATAGATGAAGATTTTTACCCTTTACACTTTTGCAATTGCTTGAGTCAGAATGCAAAAGGCTTCTGAAGTTTAAGGTATAGAACTTTTGTCACTTCCTCAAATCCAAGGGAGATTATATTTGTTAGGCTGTGACATATTTGTGACTGGAGAGCTCACTTTCAAAAGATGTTTACACAGATTATTTCAGATATAACTCCCTGGTTTTTTGATATTTATATAAAGTTTGGTGAAGACTTCAAATACAGCCTGGATCTCATTGTATAAGAGCAAAGGTTTGCATTCACCCACCTGTGAACAAAACCTTGTCTGAAGGTGTTGTGCACAAGGAAAAATGACAAATCTTGTGACAGCACACCACCGTCACAAGGCAAATTAGCAGAGGTGCTGCCCACCAGGAGTTCAAGCAAAGGGAGCAGAAATAGAACTGCAAAAGTCCAGGAAAAATGGATATGATAACATCCTGCATTAACAGAAGATTTGGATTAGGGTGGCCACTGGTTGAGAAGGAAACAGCCACAGGAGAGTCCTTTTGTGAGACAAAGCCACTTGCAGCGGTCCACAGTTTCAAGTGATGTGTCTTTAAACTTGTCACTGATGGTGTGGGTCAAATCCCTGCCCTGGTATTGCAGAAACTGGCTGTTTTCCAAAATGCTGAGTGCTGGACTCTGTGCTGCAGCAGGGGCAGGGCCAGAGAGGCAGCAGCCCTGCTCCCCCAAAGGCAGGAGGAGGTGTTAGAGGGCACATCTATCCCAGAGCACACCTGGCTGTGCTGCTGCTATTTCCACCATGGAAGTGGGGCTGAGGTGGGCTTGAAGGAGCCCTAAGACTGTGAAAGGGGTGTCCTGTGATCCCACATCATCTCCTGCAGCTCCAGCTGTGGTGATGTGGGTGGTTGATAGACACAGATTAGTTGTCCACTCTCTCACCTGGATATATTAACCCCTCAGGAGTTCAAAAACTCATATAGATTCAGAAATTTAGGCGCTCAGGCTGGTCTCATCAAAGCTTTCAATGTTATTTTCTCTGCCAGTCAGAGGTGGATTCCAAACACCCTCAGGAATTCACCTTTAATAAACACTTGTGGGGCGAGGGGGTGGAGAGCATCCAGCCAGGCCCCTGTTATTATATTTTCCCCTTGTTCAGTACCTCTCTCACTCAAATATCTCCTAGCTGTGGGGGGTTGCTGGTGGTGACAGGGATCTTATTGCAATTCATTTCTCATCCAAAGTAAAATCAGTGTGTTGGGTTCACCTTGTTGTGCTGACTGAGTGCTTTTGGAGGAGCAGAGTAAGGCCAGTGGTCCTTGGCAGTGACAGAGGTGGGAGCTGGAGATTCACTGTCTGAGAAAATAAATGATCACTGAGCAATGGTAAAATTAAAGCCCTCCCAAAATCCCCCACTGAAGACCACAATCAAGCTTGGGAACAGCAAAAATGCCTTCAGCCCTCAGCCTGGTGAGGAAGGGATGTGGAGGTGTCACCTACAGCTGGAGAAAGCTGGAGCAGAACAAAACACTGGTGCCATGTCATGTGCAGGGGGCACAGCTCTCTGGGTGCTGCAGCTTGGCTGGGCCAAAGGTGTTGGTCAAACCACTTTTCTCCTGGCAAAACCATCCTGGGGGACCTGGGTCTGCTCCAGGTGTCCCCTCAGGCTCTGCTGAGCCCTTCTCCAGTGTGCTGCAGGACAGAATTAACAGCATCCAGCTGTCTGCCACAGCAACAGGTCCCTTTTGGCGTGTGGCTGTGGCAGCTTGAGGCAGCTCCCTCACTGGGGCAGGATTTGGCACCTCCAGGGGATGTGAAGGGACGTGGAGGGGAGCCAGGCTGAGGCAGCCCTGTTCTGAATCACGGAGTGACTTGCAGAATCCTTTTGACTAAAAAGCTGAGGGGGTTTGGGTAGCTGTTGTTGGGTTTATTCCCAAATCTTCTGTCAGCACCAGCAGCAGGAACACAGCCTCAGCATCTCCAGCAGGAAAGAGTCAGTAGTGGGGCTGCTCTGCAACTGCTGCTCAGAAATCTAAATTACAAATGCTTCCCTTTGAAACCCCCTCTCACAGGGCAGTAGAGGTATGGGCTCCAGGGTTTATTTTATGTTTTACTATTTTATTCCCACTCTTTCTTTTTTGTCTTCAAAAGGTGCTGCTCACAATACAGAGGGAGGATCTATTTCTTAGTTTAAGAGGGAAAAAAGTAAATGTGGAACAATACTTGGCAAAATAAACCTATGAGGGAAAAACTTCCAGCAGTTTTGCTTTTTATTGCAAGTTATTATGTACACCCCCTGCTCTGACATTATTTTATAATCTAAAATACTGTCATGCAGTAATAAAATAATTAAATACAAATATATCATTATGTCTTTGCCTGGCTTAATGATGGACACCCTGGGGAGGGTCACCTGCAAGGTAGAAGCAGCTGGTGACCCTGTTGGCTTTGACAACTGCTCTTGTCCCCTGCTCTGACTCTGTCTCCTCTTTTCTCTCTGCTGCAGGGCCCATTTCCTTGGCCAAGAGCTGTGGGCCTCCCAACTGAGAGAGAAATTCCAGCACAGGAAGCAATTTATTGTCAAATATATACAACCTCTGATATCAACTTAATTTCTTGTTTTTATTGACCCATTCCATTTATCTGAAGTCAATTTTCAAGGCCTGTTAGGGTCAGGTGTGCTCCCATGTCCTGGTGAAATGGCCTCACTGTTCAGGGCTCCCAAAAAGCACAACGAAGCAGCATCACCTGAGTCCAGGGCTCAGAATCCTGGTGCCAGCTGCTGCATCGCTCCTCCCTGAAGCCCAGGAGTGGGACAGCCTTGGAGCCAGGCAGAGAAAAGCTGTGAGAGGCAAGGAGGAGGAAGGAAGGACTGGAGCTGGCTTAAGAATAAATGATAAAAATAAGAGAACAGCAGGGGAAGCTGATTTGCCATGTCAGATCAGGACAGAAAAAAGTAAGATAGTAGGACAGGAGGATAAGATGGTGTTAACATGAAAAGGGTGCTGGGGAAGACAGGTTGGAAAACAAATGTTTATGGGAAAGAGAAAAGAGAGAAGGCAAAAAGAAAGAAAATATGTGAAAAATTAGTCTGAGTAAGACAAAGAAAGGAGGAAAAGTATAGCAAAAATGTACTTATTTGTCCTGCAGCTGCTGGGCCAAGTTTGTGACATAACACTGTGGGGCTGTGCTTCCACTATCCCAGGTTGCTCCAAGCCCTGTCCAGCCCAGCCTTAGACACTTCAGGGATGGGGCAGCCACAGCTTCTCTGGGCAACCTGTGCCAGGGCCTCCCCACCCTCACAGGGAAGAATTTCTTCGTTTGGCAGAATTGGTTACACCCATTGCTGGGCCCTGAGAGCTGGAAGCCAGCCAGGGTTGTTCAGAGACTCCAGCTTTCTCCTGCTTCCTCACTTGAAATCACTGCCTGCCACCTCAGGAACTGCTGAAATATGTTCTCCACACCTCCTCTGAGCTCCCTTCCCTCAGAAGCCTCTTTGGATTTCCAGTTTAAATCCTCCAGGGAGAGTGTGCCTGAAAGGAAGAAACATAAGCTTACTAAATGAATCCCTTAATCACCATCATTTTAGTCCTAAAAAAACTAGCAAAAACAATGGTATCATTTTTGCAGACAAATGGAAGTCCAGGAGTGAATTTTCCCTTCTGATCACATCCCTCTGGAGACGTCTTTCTTGTTGAGCTTATTTTTTTTTAATGTATAAGGCGCTTTTCCTTTGATATTTTCCACATTCAGCAAGGTGAAAATGCTGGTCAGAAACGGCTTATTTCTATGCAGAGTGAAAAGTAATGTATGTATATGCTTTGAAGCCTTGACTAAACATAAGCACAGGGTTCTCAGGAGGAGCCAAGCCCAGGGTGTGTCTTGATGGACCAGGCTTTAACCTTCCAATACTGAGAAGACTTTTTCCTGCCAGAGGTAGGTGCAGACTAAATCTGAGCTGCACTGTGGACTCACACTCCCAGTTATTAATGCAGCCATATTCCTGATGGTCAAAATTATGGTGCACCCAGTATGAAATATCATAGTTAATGAATCTGAAAGAATGAAGTGTGATTTATTCTTCTTGTTAAATTGTCACAACACACTCAGGGTGCAAGAGGAAGAAGGAACCCACCCTTCTACTCACTTTTGACCTCACAGGATTTAATCATGTTCAAGTCTGGCCTGGTGCACCCCTTGTGACTGAACTGCCTGTCCTGAACCTGGCATTTTGGACAGAAAGTGGTATAGATATTGTCTCTTTGCTGCTAATTGTCCTGGGATAAGTCCTGCCATGAGGAAATAGCTC
>VZRZ01007427.1:526486-631296 GCA_013398175.1 Climacteris rufus | reverse complement strand
CTGCAATGAAATAGCAGAGAGCTCAGTAGTGCATAGAGAGGAGGAAAGGTAGGAACTGAAAGCTGAGCCCTGCCTCTCATCCATGCAGTGGGCTCCCCACATCAGGGGGATGTTCTCCCAGATTTGTGCAACAAAAGGAATGCAAAGAAGCCCTACCATCCTCTGCTTCCTCCCTCAGCTGGATTTCAATTGTGCATTCAGAAGGCGAGCCGAGATGGATTCCATGTAATAAATTCTGTTTGAAAGCTGGAAGGTTTGCAGCCAGCAGAGGAGGGAAGCTCTGGGACAGCCTTCAGCAGGAGGAGTGGGTGGCAAACAGCAGCCTGATGAATTTTACGATGAAGCTTGATCAGCTCTCGGGTGGGTTTGTGTGGATCTGTTGCCCAAGATAGCGGGGACTGGATGCAGTGACCTCTGAGGGCTCTTTCCATCACGTGTTCCTTGAAATTCCAGTGGAATCACGGGGTATAACAGACATAGTTCAACATTTTTTGTTCCATGGAAGGTACTTTAGTTTACACCAGCTGAGAATCTGCCCCAGTGTGGCCCAAGTCAAGGCTGGCAACCTTTAATCCTTGCCATGTGTGATAACACCTCAGCCCTCACCTGGCTTCCTGATAATACCAACGATGGCTTTTTTCTGCAATGCCTTTTTCTATTGTAGAGATGTTAGCAGTGGCCTATCTGGTGCCACATTCAAATATGTATTTCTCCCTTTGTCTGGCAATAAAAGATACCTTGAAAGAGCAAGGATGGTGGTGAGAGTGTCAGGTGGGGTCACGAGGCACAGGCATTCCACAAAAGGGAACAAAATAACAATGAGAAAATACCTCAAAACACTTTCCAGAAATAGCAGCCTAATTAATACAGCTTTTGTTTGCCCAGTGGCTGAACCTCCTTTTCCTGTGCTTGGAAATGACTGCTGGGGAATATTAGAAGGAACTTGACTTTGTTTCTAAGCTTCAGCCCTAACAACCTGCTTTGATAGAGAAATGTGTATGAAATCAGGTGACTGATACACAGCATGTGAACTCTGGGCTGTGTCAGAGCCAACCAGCACAACATGAACATGGGATGCAGAGTGCTAACAATGTAATGCCTATTTCATATATCTATATCTATCTATATATATATATTTCACAGAGGGACAGTGTGCCCCCAGTCAAAGTGCTGGGTGGACTACAAACACAGAACAAAAAAGGCAACCTGCAGAATCTTACAATTCAATCAAGTTATGACACAGAAAAAATAATTCCCTGGAAAAAATGTTTGGCAAATAAATCCAAAGAATTAACCACTCATAGGAGGATAACTCACAGAAAGGCAAAACGAGTCAAGCAAATTAGAAAGAATTTCTACAGCAAAATTAGCCTAATAAACCTGTGGGTAAAAGTGCAGTGCTCAGGTTCAGTGTAACTTCTCCCTGGCTAATACTGAGCATGGGCAGTGACTCAGGGTGGATGCACCAGTCTGGACAAGAAAGCTCTCCCAGCCACTGCTCACCAGACCACAGCTGTCTCAGTGTGTACCCATCCATTCCTGGTAGGACAATGGCACTGGGTTTGTAGAACCTGCTGTTAAGCTTTGTAAGGCTTCCAGCTTTGCAGGGCTCTTTTCCCAGTTTCTGTGGTCAGCCAAAATGGCATCTGTTGTGCTGTTGTTTCTCTGGAGACCTTCAGAGATCTGCTGTGCATGCACTGCTGGTTGAACAGGCATTGCTGGACTCATCCCTCTGCATTTGAGAATATAAAAAGAAGGATTCACTTCTGTAACACCATAAAACAAATTTGTCCAAGCTGCACAGGAAAGCAAGCCCAGTTGCACATTTTTTTGTTAATTTATCCTACAGGCAACAGCTCAAGGGTACAAATGTTCATGGTTGCTCCTGCTACCCCATAATACTGTCAAGCACCTCTACATTTAACATGGGATTGGCATTGAGGTGTCCCTCAAATTTCCCCTGGGAATCACAGAATGGCCTGGGTTAGGAGAGACCTTAAAGATCATCTCATTCCCACCCCCTGCCATGGGCAGGGACACCTTCCACTAGACCAAGATGCTCCAAGCCCCATCCAACCTGGCCTTGAACACTTCCAGGGATGGGGCAGCCACAGCTTCTCCGGGCACCCTGTGCCAGGGCCTCCCCACCCTCACAGGGGAGAATTTCCTCCTAATATCTAATCTAACCCTCTGAAGGGGCAGGTTAGAATAGGGACCATGCCAGCTCAGGACTCTGTCGTCCCTAACTACACCCCTGGAGGAGGGAATGATGTCCCTCCTGCTCCTGCCAGCTCACACAGGAGCATGTTTCCTGTGCATCCCCACTGCTGCTGAGGAAAGACTTGAAGTGCTGTCTAAAACTGCACTTTTAAGAAACCTCAGCAGCTGCCCAAGGACAGGAGTTTGCTTAATTGCTGTATCAGTGCATTCAAAGCTCCTCACTATCTCGCTATCGCCCCAGCAAAACATGCATTATCCATTTGTCCTTGAGAGCAGCCATCCCCCTGCACTGTGATTACAGCAGCCTTGTGCCACATGAACCATGCACAGCTCTTTTCCTCCTGCTCCCCACAAAGATATCATCCCCCTGCCTTCCCACCAGTCAGACAGAGCTCCTTCCTTCAGGATGTAGCGTTTGCACTCATTTGTTTTCCGTCAGGCAGTCTGTGAGGCACTGCATCCAGTGACCTCTGGCAAAGGAATGGGAATGGCACACACTTTTACTCTGGAACTAGGCAGCAGCAGTGACAAATTGGTTTACTATTCTGCCCGACACTGGGGGTTCTGAGCAGGGAAAAGGGGTTTGTTAACCTGGACTTATGCATCTGAAATATGCTTTGTAAACTCTCTCCTCTCACGTTATTTAAAATATATATTTGGGCTTGTCTCTTACTGCCTTGAAATGCACTGAGTTTTGCCCAAATGGATGGAACCTTCTGGTTGAAAATAAACTTGCTATCACGATATGCTGGGATTTTTTTTTTTAAATTTAACAGCTAAATATAAATGTTCAGTTGTGTATGGATGTATTCAGCTATGTTAGGGGAAGGAACAGCACATACATCCACACTTTCCAGCACAAAAATATCCAGCCATTTACCAGAGAAAAGAGATTAGGAGGTGTGCACAGCCACAAACATTTCTCCAAGCCTATGGGAACATTTTGGAAAGAAAGTACTGTTCCCACTTCTCTCCTTCTAAAGCAAGCAGAAATAGCCCAGCAGATGGGGGATTCTGGGTGATTCTTGGCAGCACAAAGTGATAATAGCTGTGAATTTGGTTTCACTGTGTTTTGCCAGCACTGCCCTGCCCTCCAGCACATCCCCCTCCATGGGCACATCCACCTTTGGAGTGCCCAGCTGAACGACAGAGGAAATTAAGCATGGAGATAACTTGTGTGGAATTCAAAATATTGACCCTCTCTGCACAGCCTGTAAGGTCTAAGCACTAACAGGGGGGTAGTGGTGCCATTATTACATTCATCACTTACTTAAAAATCAAAGAAATGTTATAACACTGGAAGATGTTTCCACAAGAGCTGCAGGACCATTTTTAAGAGGACACAAGTGCATGTGACTATTCATTTTCTACCCTGCCTGTGGTTCTGAGGATGATCACAGTGCTCCTCTCAGCTTGGTGCACAATCACAACACCATTTTCGGAGTTCCCATGTTGCTGTTACATCCTGACCTCAAAGGGTCGAGCTCAGTGCAGCCTCCTCAGAAAACTCCATTTGTGTTCCCTCCTCCGCTCTCTTTTTTTTACAGCTGATGTTATCTCCTGTTATCTTAATTACATGCTTTAAGGGTGCCTGCTGCACAGATCATTGATGGAGTTTGATGTTTGTTAATATCACATTGCATTATGAAAATCTGGTACATTAAGAGCTTGGTGTCTTTCCAAATTATTCTGAAGATATATATAAAAAAAAAACTTAATAAGCAACCCACTTTAACTACTACAGACTAATAAGTTGGGAAGGCAGAGAGTGAGTTTGGGAATGTGTTTATTGGAGAGGTTGTAAGAAAATGATTTAAAGAGCCCTTTACAAGACAAGGTCAGGGTTTAGTGTCAAAATTTGGGTTAGTGCTGGTGGGGACAGTAGACATCAATTTGTGGTCAGATCAAGTCAACCTTCCCACTTGTATTTAATTTTCCCCAAACAGCAATTTGTCTTTAAATATGAACACTTATCTAAATCAGATACAGATGGTTGTTTCTATCAAATGAATGCTGTTTTATCACTTTAAAAGCTTTTGTTTTAGTCAAGTGAAGGCAGTGGGCAGCACTCCCTTGTTTTTGAAAGAAGAAGAGCATATGCTTTTTAATTTGAAATGTAGCACTAATAGCATTATCCACAGGGGTATAGGCTGTGCTATTGTGGATTGTGGATAATGCATTTATGCTCAAATATCCTTTATTCCCTCCTGAGTGAAAGAATTTAACAGCATATTGTATTATCATGCCATGGAGAATATAGTTTACTCCAAGAGTGAATTTTTTGACAGTATTAACTCTTCTTATAAGGCTGTGTTGAAAAAAAACCCCTCAACCTATCATGAACAATGAAAAAACACCGTTGAGGGGAGATCTGGAGATAAGGCAGACAGGAGCCAGAGACAGTTTCAAAAATAGCTTTACAGGCACATCCTTCTTTTGCCTTTCTCAGTCCCTGCTCTCTTCTCACCAGAAGTTGGTGCTCGTGCTACAACGGTGCCACGCTGGGGATGCAGCAGAACGGGGAGAAACAGGCTGGAACCACAAAAACTCAGCCCATCTGTGACTTTCTGTGGCAAACTCCTTTTCCCCAGGGCTGGAAGACAAATGGTTTAATAACCCAGAATGCTGTGCTCTTTGCTTCAGCAAAGTTGACTCTCTGCATTCAGCCTTACTCACAGGTATCTCCCACAACCTCCTGGGAAAATGCTGAACAAACGGAGATCACTGCTCGGATGCCCGGGGCTGGCCTTGCATTGTTTGCTTTTTATTATAAGGCTTATCTTGCTGTGTCATATGGTTAAAAACTGGAGCCTTGCCTCCAAGATAGCAGTGGGAAGGCAAGAAAAGCTTGTGTGCATTTGTCTTCAGGTCAGTTTTATAAATGAATATACTGATGCAGCCCTCAACAAAAATGCAAGGGAGAAACTATGAGCTAAAGAGAGCAAGAGCAAATCCTGACTTTGTTCCCACAATGTGGTTTTCTGGAAATGAAAAATCTGAACACTGCTCTGGTGCTCTCTCTCACCAGAGGACTGGCTGTGCTCCAGTGTTTGTGTGAAGCGCTGGACTGGATCCTTCCACACGGAGACAGCCAGTGTGGCCACAGCCCAGCTGGAGGGACATTTGGGAAACCAAACCAGGTCTTGCACCCTGTTCCCACCTGCCACAGGATCTTGGGATGTCCTAGTTAAGCCAGGGACATTAAACCAAACCTGTTGGAGACATCAAAATAGCATCAGGTGACAAAGGATGAGAAGCTCAGCGGAGTGAAAGCACCACAGGCGGTGGGGTGCAATGTCCAAATGGGGCAGCAAAAGAGAAGGAAGAGGGTTTTGAAATCAAGCTGAACACTGCGTGCTCACCTCCTGCTTTGTAGGAGGATGCACAGAAAGAATTCCTACTGTCTCCCAGGAGGACTCAGCTTGAACCTGAGCTGATTCACTGTTGGGCAGCAATTCCCTCAGACCTGTTAGGACAAGACAGGAGGTGCATCCTGCAGCTCCACTTGCAGGATGACAGAGCAGCAGTGCTTTGGTGTACATCACAGTGCTTTGTTCTGAAGCACAGAAATATCTGGGTGTTCTCCAGCAAAGGGAGGATTAATTTCACCCACTTGGAGTCCTGTAAAAGTTTAGATCTCTAAGCAAGTGATTTAGCCCTCTTCTGCAGGCTATGAGGAGAAAGGGAGGCATCTCCAGAGCATGAGTCACCTCTTCCAATGTACGGCGTCTAAAGTGGGTGGGATGAGTCATTCTCCAAAGGTAACAGTCTCTTTCTGGCTGAAATGACTAGTTACAACTGAAAGCCTGACTTTTTGGTGGCAGAAATTACCCATCGTCAGTGTCACCAGCATTTGCCTCAAGTTATTTTCACAATTCAGAGTGAGGTGAGAAGGCTTCCTTCTCAGTTGATGGCACTTCAAAGGACCATTTTGTGCTTTCTTCTGGGATCTGCACATCTTGTCCTTCACAAATGGTGCTGAAATGGTTTGCTCAAGTTTTGTGGAGTCAGAGAAATTAAAGGCTGTTGGAAACAGAAAGTCACTTAACCCATCCCCAATTCGCAAGCAGAAAACTGCAGTTCAGTTTTGTTATTCTTAATGTTTCCTTCTTTCAACAATATCTTCCAACAGTCAGTAAGAAAATTTCGGTTGTTTTCAATGGGCTTTGATCCAAGCCTGCGGAGAGAGCAATACAGAAAATTCAGCTGCAGAGGCAAATCAACAGAGGGGAAAGGTAATGGCACGAGAGAGCTGAAAGACGTAATTGTGAGATGAGGGGAGAAAGGGGAGCAAAGAGAGGTGCTTTAAAGGCTGAGCAGAGGAGGAACACAGAGGCAGAGCTCAGTGGAGAGGAGATCTGGGCAAGGAGAGAGGGACAAACTCATACCCTTGAAACGCGTCTCTCCACTGCTGCAGCATCTCTTCAATTTGAAAATGCCTAACTGCTCTTCAGTTTAATCATTGCTGCACTTTTGGGTATAAGATGAATAATTAAGCCTGGGAGTAGAATACAGCAAGTGTTAATAGGGCAGAAGGTACTGCAAAGTCCTTATAAAAAGCTGTGCTTGCAGCACGAAGTGGCTGCTGTTCTCTGCGTCCCCAATCACAGAGTGAGGAGCAGGAAAGTACTAAATTAAATGAAGTGCATCTGTATCCATTCTGCTGGACTTTTTTCCCCTCTGTTTGATAATATTTCTTGCTAAACAATGCCCCGTCTCTAGCAAAGAATGAACAATGTAATTCTAAATTGTCCTTCCAAATCAAACCTGCACAGCCCTTTCTTCCGTGCCTGCACCTGAGGGCTCCCACAGGCACAGCCTCCTCCCTTATGTAACTTAATGTCTAAAGAAAGTCTCCGGTGCCTTAAAGAGACAATTCAGTCTGAAGTGGCAGTGTTATGGAATTCATCCTCTCTGAGGAGCTCAAGATTTCTTGCTGCTGCTGTCAGAAGATCAACATGAAGAAAGAAATGCCACTTCAAAGCATGAGACAACAATTAAACAAGGCCTGAGAAGACCTCTAGGATGACTCTGCTTGAGCAGGGAGGTTGGACCAGGTGACTCCACTGTGGTTCCTTCCAACCTGACCCATTCTGTGAAGACACTGGGCTGTGCACAGAGCAAGAGAAGGCACAGCCAGGAGAAGCTGTATCTGGAATAAAATGCAGCCATTAATCCATGCACAAGTCATGGTGGTTTGCTGCTCTCTGTTCTCCCCTCCATCTGCAGTGTGTCCCTTTCCCTGAGCACACTCTTCCTCAGGCTATGGAACAGCAAAGCAGCAGCTCAAAGGACAGCAGTTCATATCTGAATCACCCAAAATATATCCAGGGACAGTGTGCAAGGAGTGCTGTTCATCCCTCTGGGAGGTCAGACAAACCAAACAGCAAATCCAAAGCTCCTCTTGCAGGTTTTCGTTTTCCACATGCACCCAATTAAACAGAGCTGTGTACATTAATCAAATTAGGTGGGGAGGAAGAAAGACATTGTTATTTTTATGTGCTTGGAAGATGTTTGGGAATGGGAGGTCAGAAAAGTAAAGAGGGAGGTCAATAAATGGAAAGGGGGAAATTATTTTTAACCGTTGCAGATAAGGTATTTTTAGAGCAATCACCTGAAAGCTCCCTGAACTACACAGAGTGATAAGCACTGCTCAGCGTCTGCAGCCTGGCTCAGACCCACCCTTCCTGGCTTCTTTCAAGTGAGTTTTCAATGTAATGACTTCTTTCTTTCCCTTTTTCTCCCAGCTCCTGTACTTCCTGCTCTCACTGAGAAATCTCAGAAAGTTTGGTGCTCATATGGACCTTTGAGGAGATTTCCTGTTGTTGCTAAGTGGGTATTTTTCTCCCCTCTTTGATTTGTTTTTCATCTTTTTGACTGGTCTGTTGTCTCCTTCACAGGAGGTGTAAGGGATGATGAGCTGAGCTTCCAAAGACCAGCATGTTTGAGAAGAAACCAGAGGCTGACTTCCCTGGGGCCAGGAAGACACACCTTTGGCTGGAACACCACAGAGGGATGTCACACGTGGGGCAGGAGCAGTGACTCCATCAGAGTCCTGGGTCACAAACCTCCCTGCTGGAGGCAGCAGACCCAGGAAGAGCTGCCTGAGGAGTCTGGGTGTGTTTGCCAGTGGTGGGGGAGAGGGGCATCACTGGATTTTTAATTTTCTTTTTGCACACTCTCCCACAAAGCTTCACCAATTATCCATGTCACACCTTGTCAGCAAGGAGATGGGATCAATACTGTCATTTTTCATAGTCTGGGCAATGGTCCCGGCAAATTTAGGTGAAGGAAAACACCTTTGGATCAGGATAAACTTAGGGCAGGCCTCCCACAGACATTCCCCTCTAATGCTGTAGACAAAGGCATGGGGTGCATTGACTATGCTATGTAAAAACCACTTTTTTTGGAGGTCAGCTCTTCCAGTAAAGGGCCAGATTTTCAAGATGATTCAGCATAAACCAGACTGTGCCATAATGTGTAACCTGTGAATTTAAAACAGAGTTTTTCAAAGGGAAGGAAAGGTGTCCCAGTGTCTCCCTCAACCTGAATTAGCATTTGCCTGCCTGGATGCCAAGTTTGGAATGTGTCAATATGTTGACATGTTGCCATATTGGGGAAAACAATTGTTTTGGAGCCATCTTCCCATCTGCTGTGTGAATTTGATTGTCTTCCTGCATCCTCCTGGCCACTTCACTGAGAGCAATGGTGCCTCTGCCTTCAGGGTTTTCGAGAGTGAGGCCAATGAAAAGAGATTGTTTTTCTTTCAAGGATCAAAGCAAAACACAGAAGATGCCAAAAGACAAATATTTGACTTTGAAATGTGAAAAAGAAGAGGAAGAGCAGCACCAAGGGAATAAATCTCTTGGGGTGTCCTGCAGTCTGGATGTACATTCGTATTGCAAAGACAGGAGCTGTGGATGTGGTGTGTAAAGATGTGGGGTTTACAAGAAAACAGAATCAGTCAGGGGACCTCTGGGAAATCATAGGATGTGTGTACACTTTATGGTTTGTATAAAATTAAATGGCTTTTTTTTTTTAAGATATTGATCCTTGTTCTTTTATTATTATTTATTATTATTATTTCTTCTTTTTCCACTCTCATTTGATTATCCGTGTCCTGGTCTTTCTGGTTCCCTGTTTGAATTGGGCCTATTTATGTGAAACAGGCTGATAACTCTCATCTCGTCTCTCTTATGCTCTGAATAATTATAGGTCTCCCAGGAAATCTGGCCTTCGATAGAAATTTTGTGAAGGTTTTGAAAGATTTTATTAGAAAACACTTGGATCCTGCACAATTATCAGTTCTGAAAGGTGCTGTGCCCACCCCCTCCAGTGGAAGGGCTATTGATCATCTCACAAAGGGAAGGCAGGTGCTTATAGAGAGAAGAGTTGAGGTTTGGTTGCCTTTTCAACATCAATGATAAAATTGCATCTAATGTTCACCTCATTCACCTTAACTCCACTGGTCTGCACTAATTAAGGTGGAGCACGCTGGTTAATAAAGGACACTATAATTCAGCTTGTGCTGGGCAGTGATTGCAACAAGAGGAAAAAACTCAATAACTGATTTAAAAGTTGGGCTTTGATTACCAGAAATATCTGGGGCTTTTGTTCCCTGATTGCAGAGCACACACTGTAAAACCCTGTCACTATCAATGGCTTGGATGTGACACTCAAAATACCTTCTCTACCTTTCAAGTTGGGCTCCAACTTGTCGAGTCGTGCTTTAAAATGTTGTAGATGATCACCACAATTCTGTCTTCTATTTTGCAGAAACACCATTCTGCTGGGCCATATGTGTCACCATCCTGCTCCAAGGTCCTATATCCAGAGCAAACACATCCCACACAGTAGCCAACTCCTTTTGGAGCAGCCACCTTGTTCTCTCCAAGTTGCACACTGCTGTAGTTCACAGGAAATTTTGCTCCTAGGTCTATTTTGGATATCCATATGTCGGCCAGGTTTGGTTTTCTCTATCCAGGACAGTTCTTCCCCACTATCAGAACAGACTGTGCTCCTTCTTTCCCATCACAACCAGCCATCCCTGAGATCTGTCCTCTGTGCCGTGCCAGCAGGGCTGTGACACAGTTCCTTCTCTACCTCTACTGCTTTGAGGTGAAAAAATATACACAGAATAATTTTCTACAGCAGTGGAAGCCCCATGAGGGCAGGAGCCAGTCTGGGTGCAGTGTGATGTGTTGCCCTCATGGCTGATTCCCTCTCTGGAGCATTAGCCATGGAAAATGTGATAGAGACCAACATTTGCAGATTGCCTGAGTATCAGGGTGGGAGTTGGAAACATAGGGAGCAACCCCATGGGGTTTCCACCCCTCAGCCCTGTGTGGAACAGCACATTCCATCTGTGTGGACAGGAGACAGAGGAATCAGGGATCACTCCTTCGCCCGGAGCCTCTCAGGAGCACTAAGAGAGGTCTACACACACTCAGCGAGGCCAGCTTTTCACACCCCATTAGCCCAGATGGGATGAACTTTTCTCATAACCAGCTCTGCTGACAGAGCTGACCAATTCATTTTCCCCCAGCTGAACAGTTTTCTCTTACAGAAATGCAAATTCAGCAAAATGTAATTTTTGTTGACGTTTGTAATGGGAAATTATTGAAACACTTCATTTCCAGTTTAGCATTTGGCCGGTTCTGTCTCATCTGGCATGAAGTAATCAGAACCCAGCAGAGAAGCCCTTGCCTCTTAAATCATTCACCAAATCTTCCCTTCAAGAAGCCTGTCCTGAGATGCCTGAGATGAAATATGATGGGATGTTGCCTTTCACCCTAAACTTTGAGAATGCTGCTTTCCATTTCACTTTAGAACTTTCTTCTTCCAAATGAAAATATTGTTCCAGAAAGCTGCATTTCCAGGGAGAAAAAGTGTCTTGCAGCAGCTGAATCACAGAAACGATGGTTTGACTCAAGGCTTCTAAAGAATTAACAGTTGCCACAACAGGACTCCCTCTTATGCAGCCAAGGCGGTGCAGAGAGGAGCTGGTACAGGGAGTCCTGCGTGGTTTAGGCTTTTTATAGTGACAGATTTCTTTGCATAATGTATTTTGGGTGAAGCTTCAGGTTTGTTTTGTACTTATCTGATGACAGGAAAGTATATATTAAGTCTTTAAAAAAAAAAAAAAGGGAAGGTTTTTTAATCAGCTTATTACAGCCTTCCATGTATAATAAAGCACTTACATGGCAGTAAACCTGGAATCCTACAGGAGTTTGCTGTAAAGTGACAGATTCAGGTCAGAGCTGTTCATGAGCAGCCAGATTGATTTGTGATGCATAATGATGGGAGAAATGGCATTATTGTTTTACAGGAGAGCATAGAAAGGTAGGATATGCCAGGGCCATTAGAACAGCTGGGTACCCTGGTCTGAAATACCTTGCCTCTGGCCAATGCCTGGTATTTCAAATAAATTGGAGCTATTCCACAACTGGTGAATAAAGTAGTCACACAGTAGATGTGGTTTTGGCTCCTTAGCTCCCTTCACCCTGGCAACAAACGCTAAATTTCCCAGTTAACTCTTGCTCCTTTGAAAACCACTGACAAGGGCTCAGTACAACCAGAGCAGTGCTGAAAGAGACCAATTTTTACATTTTTCTTCCTTTCCTTCTGCCACTGCCTAACTGTGACCATGGGCAACTCTTTCAACATCGTCCTCTGCCTTCTTTCTTGTTTTAAACAAATTATTTTTTAAAGTATGAGTTTGTCATGTCTGTGTCATTTAGTTGGCTTCTATGTTCTTTCTTGTTTTGAATTTGTTGGCCTCTATTTTTATTAACTGGATCCTTAAAAATGTACAAGTAATTCTGACTTTAAGGGAATGCTTCTCACTCTATAAGGAATATCAGAGAGGTACAAAAACACTTTGTCAATGGGAATATGTGCAGAATGGTAAAACCAATGGCTCCTGTCCAACATTTCCAGGGCAGCAAAAAAACACCTTAAAAAACAGATGAAGGACTAGTCCACCTTTACAGGACTGACCCTTGAAAACCCGCTGGGAACTTCAGATGGTGCCACATGCATCTTTCTCTTAATTAGTGCTCTTCTGAGAGGCTTTGTGACACCAGATCTCTTTTTTCTTACGTCTCAGTAAAATGCCAGCTCTTCTGGGGTCTTGGTGTGTGACTGAGGTCCCTCGGTGCTACATCAGAGATATTAATTCTCATTAAGAAATGATGCAATCAGTGCTCATTTGGACACTTCCTGTGCCCCTCACTGGCTGCTGGGTGCACTGTGATTGTTCATCTCGGGCTGAAAGGCTCTGTGTCCGTTCCACCACAGCTGCCCAGGCTTACCTCACCCATCCAGATGCTGACATTAACAAAGTGATTCAGGCTGCCAAGCTGGGGCTTGATCTGGTGACTCCTGGGCCTTTACAGCCCTGAGATCTGGGATTTTCCCTGCACGTTACCAGTTACTGAGAGCTCTAAATGCAAGCCAAAAAAATATATGGGCATTACCTTAACTCAGAGGAGTTTGAACAGTCCCTTTGACTTTCATGCATCTGCCACACACATTCAGACCCTCAGTACTGCAACCCATCGTGCTCAGCATCCTGCAGGACTGAGCCCTTCACTAATCCTCCTAAACCCAAGTCTATTGACTTTCAAAGCAACTCGCCAGAGTTTCTTATCTGCATTTCCTGAACAAGCTGCTTGGTTAAGCTGAGCCTTTTTGCATTAGTCTCCAACCAGAGTTGATTTTGAGCAATGAACATGATTAGATTTTCATATCAAGAGAGAATGAAAGTCTGGAGATAGTTCACAAGTATCCTGGAGTGAGGCAGGAGTGATCTACCTTAATTGAGTAGCTTGTAAAAACACAAAAAGATCAGCATTAGTGTCTAAATCCAACTCAGCCAATATCCAGGTTTTGCTTTCTCATCCTGGAATGAAGCTTAACAGAACCCTGAGTCTAAATGTCTTAGGAAAGTTTGAAAGCTACATCTCAGTCTTTAGATGCTTGACATTTGTAGAATATGATCCTGTCATCGTATGGCAGAACAAGATTCAGTCCTAAAGTACAGCACAGCCCCACAAAGAGGGAGGTGCTGAATGAGGTCAAAGAGCCTGTCCCAGAAAACAGACTGAAATAAGGATTGCTTCATCTCCAGGAAATTTCTATTATGGGGGTCACTTTACCCCAAAATCTGGTAAAGATCTGAGTTCTTTCAGGCTTGACCTGAGCATTTGGGATGTCACAAGCCTGAAACAAAAGCCACATCATGGCAGCACATCACTGCACATCTTTCTCAGGTTGCTATCAATGCCTGTGTGAGTAGGGCAGTCAGACACCAGGAGCTGGCTGTGGAAATAAAGCACACCTGGAACAACCATTCCTGCCCTGCCCTTTTCCACGTCTTCATACAAAGGTCAGGCTTAATGCTGAGACTCCAGATAGGCTCTAGTCACAATTCTGTGCAGGTTTTGCTATAGTGAAGTCTGCCAATCTTAGGCTTCCTTTTCCTACAAAAATCATGTCTGTGTAAGTGGCCATCTTGTATTAATTCAGTGTGTGCACAGGAGCAAGCACAATGAGACTTGGATTGTCACCAAGACCTCAAAATATAGCTTAATAAATAAATTAATACATATCTATTGATAAGTTAAAATATCTATAATATATCAAAATTTAACAAAATATATACCTGCATATAGAAATACAAAAGATGTTTTTCTTCCTGATGTCACATTCAGTCTCTTGGCTCCCTCCCTTGAATTCAGCAGCACCATAATCCAGGTGCTCTTTCCTCTGTTCCTGGCAGCAGCTTTGAGAATTCCTGACCTTCAGCTCCCCTTGGCACACCCTGTTTAAGGAGATCTGTGAGTGTCTTGGAAAATCACCTCAGTTGAACTTCTTCCTATTCAGACAAATCTATGTTCTAGACAGCATGACTGACAGCATTAAAACACAGGGCTAACTCAGATTGTCAAAAAGTAATATCCATCCCACGTGTGTCAGTCAAGAAATCTTGACTTTAAATTATTTTTTTTATACCTCATTTAAAATTTCAGCTAAAATGATTAGTTGGATATTTTCTACTGGAAGCTGTAGTGTAGTTAAAAAAATAAGGTATCTCACAGCAATTTATCACTGGCAAAAACATCCCTAGTAAACAGAATGAGTTGGTGCACTTTTCCCATTTCATTTTGCTTTTTTTGCTCAGTTTGATTTAGTTGACTTTTAGCATTAAAATAAAGCTGTGCTTGCATGATGTGTGTTATATATAATATTGAATGGGCTGGTTTTGCTCATCACAGAGCCAAAAGTAAAATGAGGAGGTGATGAGAAGCAGGATGGGCTTGGGGAGTGAAAGGAGTCCTCCCTGAGCAGTGAGGTCAGTAATCCAATTTCTTTTGTGCCTGCCTGTATCTCTTCAGGGTCACCTCACCAGATTCTGCTGCTGTGGTTATTTTTTCCAGCAATACCTTTTGTAGCTCTCCTGGGGAGGAACCCATGGCCTGTTTTTTTTAGGTCTCTACACAAGGTCAGTTTTCCTTCTTGGCTGAAAAGCAAGTGCAGGAGGCCAACAGGAACCACCTGGTGATTGCACTGCTCTACAGATAAACACTCAGGATGGGGACACAAAGATGGGTAACAATACCTGGAGCTCTTCCTGTAGATGTCCTTAATATCCAAGGGGCAGAGACTTGGCTAATTTGCCTTTTGTACTTGTTGCACAGAAGATCATATTTGGTTGAACAATGTACTTGTACCAAGCACCCATTTTGTGTCAGTTGAAAATTCAGGAGGAAGGACTGAAATTTCCAACGAGGTTTTTATATAGTATTTTAGTCCTCACTGCTTTCCATATCTATTTAATTCACAGAAGAAGAATAATCCTGGTGACATTAAGAAAAGTTTTAGATTATGGCAAAAATTGTTAGTTGCATAGAAAATGTAAGGGTAAGATAACTGATATGTGGATTCTTGGAGAAGAAGGTCTATAATCTGACTGGGTCCAACAGGGTCCAGCAGGGCTAATCTATGATTTTAAATTTTCCAAGGTAGAAAGAACATGGAAGCGTCTCCCACGTGACCTCCCTATGCATTGTCTGCTATATCTCCCTTCCAGCCTCTCCCCAACACACACCACAGACCATCCTCTGGCTCTGCTCTCAGACCAGGAGCTGCAGCACCAAATCCTTGTGCCATTTCATCATTCCAATGAGCACCAGGGGAAATCCCTAAAGGAAAGTGCTTTAGGAGACAGGAGCACAGAGCTTGGACTGGCATCCAGTGTGTCTTCTGCAGCACTGGGACTGAGCAGCCAGGCTGAGGATCTTGCTACACCCTTGTGCAGGAGGTACCATCTGCCAAATGTCCTCCTGAGCTGTGTTTTAGCAAGTGGGTTAAAAAGCTAAAAAGAGCATCAGCATGGCAGCTGAAGTCCATCACAGCTTGCTTACAGGATTTTGGCTCCAAAGGGAGGCTGGGCAAGTGGCCAAGAAGCCTCTCCTATTTGTCCATGTTTCTCTTTGGGGAAAGGGATGCCTGGTTTAGCATGGCCAGAGATGGCTTTGAGGAGCAGGAGAGCACCAGAGAGCACTGGAATTCCCTCATCCCAGGTGAAGCCCACCCAAGAAGATGCAAACTCCATTAACAGGATTTACCAGGGTGTTGGGGCTGGTCTGATTTCTTTGAGGCCCTAAGTCCCATCGGCTCAAAAAACAGCAGATCTCTTGTGCTTTTTTACGCAAGAGCAGCCAAGCTTCCTGGAAAGGGAAGGGGGAAGAAAGAGGGGCAATGGTCTGAAATCTTTATTTATTTCTCTGCCTTCTGCCCTTGCTATCTCCTCCCCCTTTGTTGTCCACTCACCTCTCATCCTTCCAAGAGAACATTTCTGCTCCAGAACGTGGTTGTTCTTGGAGCTGTGGAGGTGTCACTGGGCCTGACTGGAGGTCACTGGGTCTGTGGCCTTTGCCTCTGAGGAGGGCAAAGCTGCTGAGGTCCAGATTCTTCCTGATGATTCCATGTGATAGCTAATTAATGGCCTCCCCACGTTTCCATGGCAACTCCATGCTGTGCTCTTAGCCCTGATCCAAATGGACATTCTGTACACTCCTGAAGCCATAGCATCAGCATGTTAATAGGACTTGCTGACGTTTTTTGCTTTCTGCCACACCGGCTGGCGAGTCTAAATTTGAATAATTTAAGAAGAACAGTTTTCTTAGTAAGCTCCTAGTGCATTTCTGTCATGTGACTCAAAGAAATTGGTCCCAGAAGTCTTCTGCATTTGAAGGGAAGAAGGATTCTGCTTTACCTGATGCTTTTTGCCATGCTTTGGCTTTGGGACACCTGGCATCTGGCTTTTCTTTTTTTCCTCTGGGTTGTTTGGAAGCTCCAGCTTTCATGCAGTCACTAATTTAATAACAACAAAGGACACGTACCTGCCCTGAATTGGTAGGAGCATCTCTCTATCAGCTGAGTTGCAAAATTTGATGGATTGCTCCCTAGCTCCTTCTTCTATCGAGGAAGGAAGCTGGATTTCATTCTCACACAGTCAGAGAATGGTTACTCTGGTTTGAGAGTATGAATACTCTGTACAACAATACCTACTGATCATGAAGGTTAGTGAATCTAGTTTTAGGGTGAAAGTGTTTTCTGGGTCCCACCTAATTGTGCTCTCTTAATTACCCTCCCTTCCAGTCATTGTCTTGTCAAGCACATTTTCTCACCATCCTTCCTCAGAAGGCCATTAACACCACCGTAGCACTGGTGTGGCCTCTCTGGGGGATCTGAACTGCTTTCCCATACTGAGACAGATGTCAGATGCCTCCACATCTCCTATTGCCTGCAGAACAAATTCCCTAAAACAGACCTGGGGGATGTTTCTGGATCTGGCTCTCACAGACTGCCCCTTACTCAGGGTAGGGCTTTTGGGACTAAGCAGCAGAAGCAGAGCATGTGCACTATTTAATTTATTTCCTAGCATCAAAAGCATCATCCAGGCCATATTTGATTTGGTTTTGGTTGGGGTTTTTTCCCATTTTCTCACTGACATAAACTTTGAGCCCAAAATGGTGGTTGAGCTGACAAACAGCTTCCTTTTCACTACCTTGAAGGACATGGGAGTTTATTCTTGACCTTCTTGCTTCATCCCTTCACAAAATTTCATCTAGGCATGTTGGAACATGCCTCCAGATTGTGGTGTTGATGTGCCATCCTCTCCAGGTGCCTTGTTGCACCCTCAGGTACTCCCAAGGTGAGTTCCATATGCTGAAAGCATCTCTGTGCCAAGCTTCCTTCCATCTCCCTGCACTGGTTCACCACTCTCCAGCTTCCCCACTCCCAGCCATGATGGGAATGTTACCTCATGTGCCTCTCTCAGTTCCACACCGTCCAGCACTGCTTGGTTCTGGATGGATTTAAAGCAAGGATGTAATGTTGTGTTGGCACCCAAAGTCTTGTTTAAGGTTTATGAAGTTCCCCTGTTGCTGACGCCAGTTAATACTGGGGGCTGCTCATCCCAAGGCATCATTAAAGATACATGAGGGCAATTGATTTGATCCCTACCAGTCCCACAAACACCAGGCAAGATTTAGGTAATGTGTTCCTAGTTACCCATGAGATCCGAGATTTAATTGCAGCTTCTTTGGCTTTTACTCACTAGAGCTGGATTCTTATCTCAAAGGAAGGGAATTTATCGAATTAATTTCGCTTCGTGTTGGCACGGTCACTACTCCCAGCCATGAGGAAATCCCATCATTGCATGCAGGCTGCAGCTCTGGCTGCTCATAAGCAGCACTCAGTATTTTTAGAGCAATAACTATAGTTCTTTCCAGTGTCAGCTCTTTGGGTCATACATGTAATTTAAACAGTACATTTCTATTCCCTGCTTAGATGAATGTAACTGTCAGGAACATTATTTCTACTGATAATTACAAAGTTGACATTCATTTCCCATGAATACTCTCTACTATTTGCTTAAAACTCACCTCCATGCATATGATTGCTGGGGAATGTTCTCTTATCAGAAAGCTGAGGCAGAAATGTCACATCTATATAGAACCCTCTTTGAATGGTGGGGTCTAATATGAACCTGCACTACACAAAGCAAAGACCAAGCAAATGAAAGACAAACACTGGGAAAAGGGGCCAACATGAGACCTCTCGTGAGGAGTGACCAGGGGGGAGGGTAAGGTAGGATGATGTAAGGTAGAGAAAACAAAGCTACTGCTAAAGGAAATCAATGGATGTCCCTAAAAACATCTGCTGTTTAATTCACCCAGCTCTTCTTCTGATACCCAATTTTGGATAGACTGACAGGGACTTTTGTGACTAATCCCCCTTTGTGGGCTTTTACTGATTACCCAAATTGCTTTTCTTATGCCCTCAGTTGGTAGCTCAGCAGGAGAGTCCAGTGAATGTATATTTTCCTCAAGGTAACCAGTTCCTTCTTAGGAAAGCTGGATGAGCATAACCGAATTCACATGAATTAAACTAAATCTGAAACCAGCTTCAATTGCCCATGTCCCTGGTGTCACATGAAGAAAACAACAATATATTTAGGTCTCTCCAGGAGATCTGATGTTATGCTCAGAATCTGAGCCAAAGTTTTCCAATAATGTCAAAATTATATAAATTACTATTTTGAACTCAATTGAATCAAAACGTTAAATCCTGAGCCAAACCTGAATCTTGGACTTTGGATCAGGACTGTCTCTCCTGCTCAGGCCTGTTTTCCCCAGGATGCTCCTCCAGATCTGGAAGCCATCAGGATTAGAGGTTTATTTCTCCCTTTTCAGAAGGCAGACATTCCAATCTCTCACTAGCACTTCTCAATCAACTTCAACTAAAAAAATCAGTGAAATTAAGAGAAACACCTCACTACTCACCTCCCACATTTTTCAGGCTTCATCACACAGCTCAGCTGATCCTACATTCACACACTCCATTCAACATTCTGTATTTTTGTGAAAATTCGGACACGTGCACACACATTCAAAAAAATTTTACCCACCTTTTAGTTATTTTAGTAATTTTTTTGAGTACTCAATTCTTTTTAATTTGGCTTTATCCTTGCAAATTCAGGGTAGATTTGGTCGTTGTGCTCTTCCCTCCCACCCCTCCCTCTTACTAATTTTGCATATGTTTTAATAAAATTTTCTCATATATTTGCTGTATTTTTTTTTGTGTGTGGACAAAGTGTAAGTGAGACAAGGATATTATTCACAGCCACAGAAACATAAGAAAGTAAAAAGGATTTTTGCTTTCCCAACGAACAAAAATGACCTATGTACCCTTCAGTGTCTCCAGGTTTCCTTGGAAATGTATTTCCTTGCATTGTGCTTTGGTTTTTGTGGTGATGAGGGTTACCAGTGCTACTGGAAACCCAGCACCTGAGGCAGAAAGCCAAACTCAGCTTTGCCTTTAAGTCTAGGTTTATCAAAGTGGCATTTGATTTTGGCTTTCTCTGCTTTAGGAACTCTGTTGAAGGGCCTGAAAGATGAGGGAGTGAAGATTTACAGGTGCTGCTCCTCCTCTGGCACCACTGAAGGCAACACCAGCCTGATGCAGGGCACGAACTCCAGGACAGCAAAACAGCCAAGAGGACCCAACACATCCCATTTTCCAGCATGTGCTGAGCCTCTACCTCTGGTGAAAAGTCCTCCAAGATGGAAATCCCAAAGTGAAGACACCCGAGACTTGCACCCACCCTCCAGCTCTTGTGTTCTCACCAAGGAGGCAGCAGTTTTACTCTCCAAGGGCTGCCATCCCCTCCTGTCCTCCAGCAAAGCTCAGCACAGGCTGCAGGAATAACTCAACGTAAAGCTGGCATAAATCTCAACAGAAGAAATATCTTTTATCTTTAACCATTTACTCCCACTATAGGAATAATGGTAGCTCTTTTACATTTACATATAACTCTTCTTTGTTTGTTTGCTTTGATTTTTTTTTTTTGTCTCTTTGTCTTGGCACCTGCATAGCAGAAAACTTTACAGTTCATTACAGAAGTTTGCCCCTCTCTCTGCTCCTCCCTTTATTTCCTCTGCTGCCCCTGAGGACTCGCAAGCAACACCCGCAAGGTCAAGAGAGAGTAAGGTGTTACCCTTTTATGATGGATTATAGAAATAACAAACATGCCTGACAGTTTTATACAGCTGCTAGAACGGGTTTAGTTTTCGACAAATGAAGAATTTCCTCTTTTTTTTTTCCTCTTTTGTATATTAATTACATTTTACAAATCTTATTTTTCCCCTTCTCTTTACTTTCCCCCCGCTTTTCATTCTTCCTTTTTTACTTTTTTCCTCTTTTTTTTTTCTTTCTGTTTTATTTTTTTCTGTTATTTTTTTTACAGCAAAAGGATCGATCACCAACGTGTCCATTGCTAAGTCCGGGTTAGCAGAGTTTGGCTGTCATCTGGTCGGACTGTTTGAGGATCTCGGTGTTGTACAGGTCCAGCGCGTGGTTCACTCGGATGATCTCGCTGTTGGTGAGCTTCAGGCGGTGCTTGAGCATACAAGAGAACAGATCCAGCTGGGGCTTCCCCGGGGCCACGGGAGGCGCCAGGCGGTTGATTCGGTCCCGAATATCCAGCAGCAAGAGCATGACGGAGGAGGAGGAGTAGAACTGCCCGCCCTGCGTGTAGGACTGGTTGACCTGCTGCACGGCGCTGCGCAGGAGGTCGGCGTTGAAGCGCAGGCTGTAGCCGTAGACCTGCACGTCCGAGATCTTGATGTAGAACTGGCGCTTGGTGGGGTCGGAAAGGTCCACGGGCCCTTGGCCAGTCTCGTTGCGCAGGAGGGAGGGCAGCCGAGTCCGGCTGCGTAGGTAGATGTGGACGGTCTCAAAAAAGGTTTTCCACCGGTTGCCCAGCAGCAGGGTCCAGTTGTAGCACTGGCTGTTTTGGAGGCGGGTTTTCTCCCAGCGCGGGTAGCCGTACTCCCCAAAGGGCATGTTCCAGCCCTCGGAGTGGCTCCCGCTGAAGGGGTTGACGTAGACAAAGAACATGGGGTCCAGGCTGCTGTTGCGCATCTGGCAGATGCGCATGGAGATCCCGATCACCATGTGGATGAAGTCCATCCGGTTCTTGTTGCTCTTCAAGGTGAGGGACATGCGCTTGCGCCACCGCGGGTCGAAGAAGGTGTCCAGGCGGATCTCGTTGCTGATGAAAGTGGTGTGCACGTACAGGCGAGAGTCCATCTTCTGCAGCAGGTACTTCAGCTCCAGGTCCTGGAAGTCCAGGTCTGTCTCAAAGCTGATGAACTGCTCGCTCCGCTCCGAGTCCACGTTCTGGGGCTCGCAGCGACCCCGGTAAAGCTTATAGCCCTTGTTGCATGAGCCGCAGAGGGAGATGTTGGCAAGGCTGCACATGGCACAGCTGTTGTTGCCCCCGATGATGCAGGGGATGGGGCGCTGGCACAGGCTGGTGCCGCCGTGGCAGACGCAGCTCCGCTGGCTTTCCAGAAAGGTCCCCCAGAACCCATTCTCGTTGCAGTAGAGCAGGGACTGGACTCGGGTAAGCCATTCCTGTATCGTCCTGCGGGTGGGGAGAAGGAAGCATTAGCACTGTAGGGCCTCACAGGGTCTTTGGTGTTGGCATCCTGCTAGAGCTACAGTGTTTTCAGGGATATATCTGAGGCAAAGCTCTCAAAATATTGATGCCCTGCCATGGCATCTGGGAGCTATTCCAGTCTATTTCTAGACTGAATCTTTCATCTGCTGTTTACTCCTTTGGTGACGAGCAAAAGCCTTCTAAGAAATAGCTCTGATTTCTCTCTTCACGCTGCTCTAGGAGATGAGACAGGCACAGTGTCCTGCCAAGGATGCCATCAGCACCACAGTGGCATGGGAATGGAGCTGATAAAGCCATGCCAGAGGCTGAGGTGCTATCAGACATTGCAAGGCTGCAGAACTCTCAGGCTAGCAGGAGAAAACTGCTCTCCAGGTCATTGGCAATTGGCCCCACTATCCAAAAAATAGACCCATAAAGGGATAAGGCAAAGCCGGTAGTAACCTCTGCTTATGGTGCAGAGCTCAGAACAGCAGAAAAGAGGGTGGAAGCCAGGATGCCAAAGATGCTAAAACAGTTTCTCCTTAAAAAAAAAGAAAAAACAAAAAAACCCCTGCTGCTAATTAACCACCTCTTGCAGCCTCTCCCCTTAAAATCAGCCCCACTCGCCCACCCCTGAGCCCCACCACTCACACAACTGCTGTTTTAGCACCTTCACCTCCATGCCCTGCAGCCCTGGAACGACTCCTAATGAACGACACTGCAACCCACATTCATTTTTTGCATAACCCACTTGCCATGTTGCCTTGCTGGGCCCCTTTTCCCCCTTCCCACCGCCCCAGGAAAGCTGGGCACAGCGACTCCTTTCTCAGCAGCCCTCAGCAGAACCCTCTGTGCAGCCGCTGCTCCCTCCCCTCCACCTCCCCCCTGGCTAATGAATACTTCATTGTCTCCTCTGGGCAAAAAGTTCTTGGGAGTGCTGCAGTGAGAGGACTGGCTAATGACAAATTAGGATTCAGCCCCTGTAGAACGGGAGGAGTGATTATGGACAGAGGCTCTCAGAGCTGGATTAGTGAAATTCATGGCACCTGCATCGCCTGACCTCCGAATAATCATTAAGCTGTAGGCTGTATCAAAGAAGGCATTAAATGATACAGCAGCAAAGAACAGCAAGATGATTAGGGGGAGGGAGCGAGTGGAGGGATGAGGGTATGAAACAGAGGAAAGCACTGGAAGGAAAGAAATAATCAAGGAGCAGAAGTGAAAAGGTTTGGGAAGAAAGAGAGGAAAATGTGCAGGTAAAAGGAAAAATGAGAGAGAAACACAGCGGGCAGGAGTAATAGAGACGGAGAAAGGGAAAACCTGCAACAGCAACAACTGAAAGAGAACAGGCAGGAATGAAAAGCAGGAAGAAAAGGAGTGAAAGGAAAAAAAAGATAGGGTGAGGGAAAAGGAAGGGCATTAGCAGAAAAATTCTGAAGTGCTGGATAGGGGAACAGACAATTTTCACATCCCTCCTGTGGTACAGGGCTGCCAGGGTCTCTTTCCCTATTCTCAGACAAGAGGAGCTCTCCTGCTAGCAGAAAGGACAAGGCTGGCTGAGGAGCTTGGGAGCAGGGCACTGCTCTCCATAATTATCTGCCATAGGAGGAGACAGTGACAGTCCTGGTCCCTAGAAAATGTGCACAGGGTTCCTTCTAATTCCTGGGACAGCTCTGCCTTGGAGGGCAGGGGACAGCACAGCACAGTGCAGAACATTCTACTGAGAGAAACAGGCACTTCCAAACCATCCCAGGGGGCTGAGGCTGCCTTCTGCTCACAGGTGACTTTCTGCTCACTTTTCAGCAATACAAATATGTTTTCACCCATCTGAAGCCTTGTGCTTCCTGTTTGGAAAGCCAGACAAATACACCTGGATTTGTGCAGGGCTGGATTGATCCTTTACAGAGGTTTTAGGTGTTGATAATGCCACTGAGTTCCTGGGCCAAGGACTGCCCAAGGTTATACAGCAGGGAACACAACATCAGTTGGAGTCCAGTGACCACATTCTGTCCATTTGGGGTGTGTTCTGTCTTAGGAAACAATCATTGGATAATCCTGTCCTTTCTGTGGAAGAAGGATAGGAGGTTGTTTTGTGTTGTGTATGTGTGTATATGCCTTAGCTTTCAGCAAAGACACAAATAAGTGTGAAAAAAAAAAAAAAAACAAGAAGAAAAAGAAACAGAAGACTACCCACCATCTGCTGATGGCAGCAATAAAGGATGTAATTAAAAGAAAATGCAGAATCCAGGGCAGAGCTGGGCATCAGCTACAAACAAGCCAATGGGAAGTATGAGAGACTGAGAGAGAAGACAAGTGGTATAAATAACCCCATATTTTTGCAACTGGGACAGGTTAAGAATACACACAGAACCAGTCAAAGCCCTTCAGCTGACAGGAGGTAACTTTTTAAAACACACCCCTCTGATGGCTCAGTCTTGGGATTGTACCCAAGAGGGATCAGGGCAGAAGGATGCTGGAAAGAGCCACAGTTTAACAGCTGAAAGCCAGTAGCAGGGCAGCCATTGATTTTCATTTAAAATATTCCCAGGGAGGTGATGGAGTTGCCATTCCTAGAGGTCTTCAAGGACTGGACTCAGTGCTCTGGGTTGGTTGACAAGGTGGGGATGAGGCACAGGTTGGACTTGATGGTCTTGGAGGTCTTTTTCAACCTCTATGATTCCATGATTCTAAAGTGAAAATAAATATGACATGCAAGTAAAGCTCTGAGTGAGAGTTACTTTGCAGTGTTTTCTGGCTGTTGCTCACTGGAGACATGGTTCCCTGGCAATGCTGGGAACAGGGACCCAGACAGAATTTCTTTTTTTTTATTTTTGCAAGGAAAAAAGATAGGGATTTAAAAAGTTTCCTATGCAAATTCTCCTTTCACTTTCCAACCAGCACTAGCTGCTCTGGGGATACTTTTGGGTTTTCTGTACAGAACAGTGAAGTAAAAAATGCTATTTTTATTCTCAGCAGCTGTGAGATGTATTCTGGCTGGAGCCCAGAACATGTATAACCCCCCCCCCCCCATTGGCTGTTATTTCTATTTTACATTCAGTGTTTTAAAAATAAACTACAGGTAATCATTCAACATCGAAGCTTTATCAACTGAAGAGTGGTTTCTCTTTTAAAACAAAAGACTTGTCTCTGTTTTAAACCCGTAAACTTTCCTGGGTTTTAACAAAAGCTGTGCAGACCAAATGTATCTGTATCTATATATCTATATTCTTATCTATATATCTATATATTTATATTTCTGTCTCCTTAGCTATTGCAAAGGGTCCCAGAAAATCAACCTAATTGCCAGAATCCCTACTCTTCCTTTCTTATCTTCCTTTTGGAAACACCACCTCTGTTCCTTTCCCTGAGGACAATCAACAGCAATCTCATTTCTTTTTTTTTTACATTGCCTTTGAATGTATAATGCTAGCTTACAATTATGTGTATTAAAGAGAGAGAGGCTTGCTCTTAATAGAACCTTGCCATCCTTTCAAAGCCACTGGCATGCTTGATAAGCCTCTGTCACTCTGTACAGTAACAATTAGAAAATGAGAGTATTTCCCAGCTCTGTGAAGAGAACGATGGGTTGCACCTCTTCCACTACAGAGCTCCTACCACGCTGCTCCCCTGCCTAGCTGCAGATGCAGAATGACAAATAAGAAAAGAAATGATAATATGCCTGCTGATGTTGACTTAAACAAATCAAGCACATCAGTCAGTTAAAAACCCAGCTGCCATCATCCATTTCATCCTCCTTCCCCCAGATTTCATTGTAGTAGTTGGAGGCTCCCTTTCTGCTTGGCTGCTTTTTTAAAATAGATGAGAAATGCTGAAGACATATTTATCTAAATGTTTTGAAGAGATGTGGTTGGCTGGAAATTTGCTCACTGCTGCTTCGCTTTGTTGTTGTTGTTGTTGTGGCACAACTAAAAATTCCACCTTGGACATGCCTGTGACTCCTCCAGCACTCAGCCTGGGCAGAGCAGCTCAGCCAGTTGGCAGGGATGGGCCAGGTTTAGGAAGCTCTCCAAAGACTTTATTTCATAATCTCTTACACTTAATAGATATTTCTCCTCATCCCTAGTAAGTCCATCAAATCTTTGTCTAGAAACATGAGATTTCTTGGTAATTAAAGAGGTGTTAAGCCCTGGAAGAGTTTTCTGAGCTGCACAGTGATGAAGTGAAAAGTCAGCATGTTCAGCAGCCAGGGAGCTGGATGAGAACAGTAGACAGCAGTCAGTCAGTTTTCTCTTTAAATTGAATATTTAGGTAATGAAGGAAGTGGACAAACAGTTTACAAATACAACCTGGCCTGACCCTTCCAAGAGAAGCATGGCAGAAAAGGCACTTGGATTCTTTTTTTCCCCCAAGATTTTCAGTATTGCTTCGCTCCAGACAATGTAGAAAGACACGGCAAGAGATGTTTATTAAAATCCACAGATGCAAGTCTACAAAAATGACTTGCAGCAAATAAACTCAGCTATAGGTCAGGACTGAAAGGAGCCAGCAGGAGGGGATTATTAGACATCCATAGTTGCTGTAGCAGTAATGGAAAATCTGCTCTCTCCCCCTGTAAGAACCTTCCAAGCCTTCTGGTGAGGGAGGTTTTGCAGGTTCACTCTGCATCTCACAGAAGAAATGTGATGTATTCCAAGTGAAACTAAAGCTTCTCTTTCACTGTGGAGACATTGAGGAGCACAACCCAAAAATGGGCTGAGGCATCGTGCTTCACATGTCCCCTTTAACAGCAAGCGAGGCCTTAAAGCTTGGCTGTGGACTGTGAGGGAAAACCACCAAAAAGCAGCTTAGACTGCAGAACAGGCAAAGAATATTTTTGGAGGATGCCCTTCCTCTGGGTAGATCACACAGAAGGGATGTGAATATACTCAGGTATGTGATAAAGGTCCCAGGAATTTCAACCCACTCCCAAATTTTACCTTTCCCCCCAAGCTCCCATGCCAGCACACCCTATATCCAAAGACAGCCTGTCGGGATTAGGTCTGAACCCAAGCTCAGCTCCACCAGCCACCCACCCTTGTGCCCCCGTGCCCGAGGAAGGATGGAAGTACCTTTCCCTAGGCAGCTGGTGGTTAGGATTGTGCCGACACCGGACACTGAGGCCAAAGAGTTTGCGGGCAGTGCGCTGGATCTTCTGGCGCTGGGCTTCCAGCGAGCTCTGCAGCAGCTTGTAGCGGTTCTGCAGGTCCCAGTCGTTCCCCCAGTGCTGGTGGATGCTCCCAATGGTCAGGAAGTGGTTGCTAGGTAGCCTTTTCATGAAGGATTTAAACTCATCTGGAACACACACAGAAAATGGGGAGAAACATGGAGGTTTCGGAGCTGTAATGAAGTTACGTAGCTTTTCATTAGCGGGGGGAGAAAGAGCAGTGATGGACGAGGCCATCAGCTCTGCCAGGGGAAGGTGATGTCCATTAACTCACTTCTCTCTCAGTCTGCCCAGGAAGCCACTAATTACATGGCTGTTGCTGTTCCCATATAGGGAAAAAACCCTATAGAGACTATCAAGGTGAAACAATACAGTTAAAGTGTACAGGGTGGAGAAAAAAAAAAGAGAGAAATTCCCTGGAGCATGAGATTATAGTCTAAGGGTTATAAACAAAAAGCTGGGAGTTGTAATCACTGTCAGTTAAAGAGTTCTCATTTACATTGTTTTTCAGCAGCTCCTGAAATGTTTTTGTTATTGAAGGTAAAGCATTTGGCTGTGTCTTTAAAAAAAAAAGGAAAAAAAAAAAAAGGCAAGCTTTAAAAATTCCCCAGAGGAAGGGTTTGGATGCTATTAAAATGTCCTGCTTTCTCATTTTTTAAAAAGAGCATTTTGATTCTTTCTTCTCATTTAACTCCATTTGAAGTTAAATGAGCTGCATTTTGTAACAAGGAAAATAAAATAAAATGGTTTTCAGGGCTCAGGTGAGAACAAAATATGTCAATTTTAGCCAAAGGAAAGAAATCTAATTGATTGAAAAATATATTGTTCAATGTTGCTTTTTGTTGTGTTTGTTGGTTTTTTTTGATCACTTTATTTCCACTTTATTTTGTTTGATAATGAAAAAAAAACACAATTATGCAGGGTTTGTTGCAGGGCTTTTTTCATTGCAAATCAGAAATTGTGATACTGTTTCTGTTTATGATCAGCCCGTCCTTCTTAATTCAGAAGTGTGGTTTACTCAGACTCTGATTACCAGGCTGGGGCATCTTCAGATGAGAAAAAAACCAGATGGTTCCAGCTTTCTCAGGACAAAATAACTCAATTTTTGATGCCAGAAAACCATGTTTGACACACTGAGACCTTGAGAAATGCAATGAGTGGGACAACAAGAACTCCATAAAGCGCAATAAAGACAAGAGCAATGTTTTGTAGCGGGAGGGAACAACCCCATGTGTCAGCACAGGCTTGGGGTACAGCCAGCTGAGGAACAGCTGCCAGGAGGGTCCTGAGGGCTCTGGTGGGTCAACACTGTTGTCACTGGAAATAAACTCCGTACTGGGCTGAATCCAGTAGGCTGGGGAAGTGAATATTCCCCTTTTCTTGGCTTTACTGAGGCTGCCAGGGTTAGGACACACAACTAAAAGGGGCTTAGAGAGACAGGGAGGGTAGAGCTGAGGGACATCAAGATGATTCAAGGACCTGGAGCACAAGTTCTGCAAAGTCAGGTGGGGGAAGCTGCACTGGTTTAATTTGGTAAAGAGGGGGCCAAGGGATAATTTAATTACAGCTGCAACTGCTCAAAAGGTACTTGAAATATGAAGGAGAGAAACTCCTCTTTTTAGAGAGAGTTGCTATAACAAGGAGTAATACACAGTTTTCAGCTTGAGAAATTAAAATGATTTACTGAAAAGCTTTGTCACTTGGAGGTAATGCAGTACTGGAACATGATCAGAGATGTATAAAAATCTCTCGTTTTAGACTCTGCTAGACAAAACCACGCCTGACCTGACCTAGTGCTGGCTGTGGTCCTGCTTCTAGAGTGAGGCTGGACTGGAGCCCTGCCATAAACTTCCCAAACAAGCCAACAAGAAGTACAGCCATCTTTTCCTGTATATTATCTATATTATTTCTGATCCTTTCCTAATTCTTTTATTTTTTTTTAATTCCTTCATCCTATTTTCAGCAGGAAAAAGGACAATAGCAACGGAAAAAAAAGTCAGAAAAAGAGAGCTTGTAAAGGCTGACATCTTTTCAAATAAAAAGAAATAATCCATAGAATTACTGGAGGAAAGCAGACCAGATAATTTACATCCTATAGTACCAAGTTAAAGATATTTGCATAACAGATTTCCTATTATTCATCAACTTGCTGTTCATGCTTAACTGCCTAACAAAGGATATCTGTGCATTAGTCAGAACCATCATGACATCGATGGTAAATGGATGTTCACATCCTACTCATCACATGGTGTAACCGAGCTGCTAATAAAAATCATCATCATCACTGCACTACCAAGATCCGTGGGACATCTGCTTGTCTCCTTTCTCCCCCAAAGATAACTAAGATTATTTTTTTAATCATGTCTCAGGTTTTCACTCTGGTTTTAATGCTGCTACGAGTGCCCTTCTCCTCCCCAAAAGCGACTCTGCTGTTCTGTGGGCCTCTGAAACCATCACCACGTGTAATTGCTTCTGTTGACCATGCTGATTACTCCAGGTACCTTTCAGCAGTAAAAGCCTTGCATTTGCTTCCCGCCCCTTATAAATCAATTTCCTCAAAAGCCTGTTTGTGCAGGAGCCCAGGCTCTTTTCCCTCCAATGATGAATGTGCTACATTTTTCATCGAGACGGGGAAGGGAGGAATTTCAGTGCAGTGTGCACATTTTGCTACCGCAGTGCAACGTTGGGGGAAAAACAAATGAGCAGCAAATCTGGCAAAATAAAACTGGATGGGGTTGTTTAAAATAAGGATGATGAAAAAAAAAAGTGCTTTAAAACTAACATAGTTTCTTCATTATTTATATTTATTTATAACTCTGCCTGGAAACCAGTGGTATGGATGGGGATATTCCCTATTTCTGGGAACAGTTCATTCTTCACCCTGAGAATTTCCAATTAACAAGTCTGTTTGCATTCGTTGCTGTTTTATTTCTCTCCACAGAAAACCTTGATAATGGCTGGGACTACACCTCCCATGATGCAGCTTGGACCCTCTTTTTGCCGAGTCACCCCATCCCTAAAGGCAGAGCCATGGAAATGACTCAGCATCACAGGTGGCACCACAGGGAATTGACAGGTCAGACATCTCTTTCACAGATGAAACTTTCAGGTTTCGCAGTGTTAAAAAGAAGAAAAGAATCGCATTTTCATCAGAAAGCAATAGTCTTGGAAAAAAAAAACAAACCCGCCCAACAGCTTAATCAAAAGTTGTTGTTTTGTTTTTTAATCCAGAATCACTGAATTTTTTGGCCAGTCATTCTAAAATGCCAAGAATATGGCAGTGTTGTTTTTCTCAATTTACACATGAGCAGTGAAGCACAGGGCTAAAAAACCTCCTGAGCTGATTCAAAGCAGCTTCAGTTCACTGCAACCTCCTTGACTTTGAAGACACTATCCCAAATCACACCAACTCTTGGTTTACCCTGCATGATCTTTTCGAATTAACAGAGGATCCAACACGGAGCAGAAGCAGAATACAAATGTTTTAGGCTCTCAGTAGCTTCCTGGGCAAAATGGTATTTGCTTTCAGAGCACTCATGTGCCTTTCAGACTACTTTATTGGAAAAGCCTTCAGATGTCATCAGAGATTTCTCCTCTGCTGTTCATAATGAAGAAAATCCTCTGGTTATTGGGAATATTTATTAAAACAAAGAACCAAAACACTAATACTATAGTCTTTTGTGATAGCAACTTTCATCTCAAAGGATAAGTTCACGCATGAAGCAACAAAGTGATGAATCGCATGCAGCAGCTTTAGACATAAAGATAATCACTCCATCTAGCCCTGAAAAGCCTCCAGCCCTGGGTGGAATATGGCAGAAATTGCACTGCAATGTGTCACTTTAACATGGCAAATGAAAAACACCTTCCCCAGTTCGAATCTCAAGGGAAAGGAGGCTGAATATAATTATGTACCCCAGTCTGTGCTTGGATGGAGTGCAGCAGGGACAGAATGTGACAGGGAAGGAGTCACTGTGGGACTGGAACTCCCCTCTCCACAGGGCTCCCACCTTCTCAGTGCCTGGGGAGAGAAGGGGGTTGATGAGTGGTGCCAACCTGTGGCTCTTGAGCAACCTGTGTGAAGATTCTGTGCCAGAACCAACAACTGATAGCACAGAACCAGCATCAGAGCTGTGCTGGCAGGCACTGCCAGTAATCCTTGTAAACTTGGGTAGTACTGAGCTGGCAGAAGCTCCTCAAAGCCACATTTCTGGTTTGCCCTGGTTACCCCATCCACAAATCCATAGAAACTCAGTGAAAACATCTGACCTCATTAGCTGGTGACCTGCTTCTGGCACTGCCCCGGCCCTGTGGCTCCCCAGGGAATATGGGAGGATCTGGTCAAGACGGTCATTAGCCTCAGGCCATTAACTACTACTCTGACTGCTCAGCTGAGCAGCAAGGTGACAGCATGAAGGGGACACAAGGACCTGTGCAGCTGCAAAAACACCAGCAGGGGCCACATGTTGAAGTATGAAGCAAATCCTCAACAGCCCTTCAAGGAAACATCACAAGCTGCTCCATTTCAGCCATTGAAGGGATTAAGGTGACCTTCAACATGAAGGAAGAAAGGAAATTTATGAAGAATTCACCTTGGCTTGAGCTACATGGTTGTTTCCTCGTAGTTTTCTTTCCTGACATGGAGAGCTGGACAGTTGTGACAATAATCATTAAAGAAAATGTGTCAGAAATTAACTGGTTAACACTAAAAGATGAGAGTCAGCACAAGGACAAGTTCTTGATGAAGTTCTGCTTGGTGCCTGTGTGGCTTCAGGGCAGGCAGACCCTTGCTAAGGAAAGGATAAAATTCACTGATAATGTTGCTCTTTCCTATCTCAAGCCCTCCAGGGTGTGTATCCCATGAGTACAACACACCTACTATGGGTCAACTACTCCCACTGCCAGCATCAATGTGGAACAAAGTCCACTGACACCCCCAGCCTCACCCAGGGAGAAAGTGGAGAAGAGAAATGCTCACACCAGCAGACCTTGCCCTGTAGGACAGGAGTCATTTTCCTTCTCCTCCCTGCCTCAAATGAGGTGCCATCCTGCCGGTGTGTTCTCCCTCTGAATTGCCTTTCACCAAAGCAGAATAAATCATTCATGCAAATCTGAAAAGTAATTTCTGCATCGTTCATATTGTGGAAGTTTCTCTGTAGAACTATTAAAAGGGAGATTCGGAGCTGGCTTGGTTTGGAAAATCAGATTTTTAATCAAAGAAATACTTCCATGGAAAATATTCCTGCATACATAATTCCATGTATGGTGTGTGTTGCTGTCTGTGTGTTTAACAGGGGAAAAAAGTGGTACTTCCTCAAGACTTAAGATCATGGGTTTAGGTTCAATATCTTCTATTTTTTTCATCCAAACTAGAGCATTACACTGAGGGAAGAAAAGATTTTTACCTGACATACTCTGCCGTGGATTAAAAAAGTGAGTTTTGCTCAGTTACCTGAATTCTCCAGATCTTTATAGGCTTCTGTCCAGGTCTTGGCCATGTTGGCCAGGGTGTACTCCATGATCTGGATGTCGGTGATGGGGCAGTTGCACTGCGGGAACTCCTCGGAGCACTGGCAGCCGCACTGGCTGTCCCGGCAGATGTACTCGCCCTCCCCGTTGCACATGATGTAACTCAAGGCAGACTGGACAAACTTCTCTTGTAAATACTGAGGGAAGATGATCTGGAGACCTGGAAAGGAAACAAGAGGGTTATGGGGTGGAAAAAAAGGTAAATAAAAAACTAATTTCAGGTATTTGTTCTTCTTTTCAAAACCTGTCTCATTAACAGTTTGGGGAAGTTATGATGAGGAATTAAAAGATGTCACAAGTAAGGAAGGTACAAATTGCAAGCCTCCAGTGCAAGTAGTGAATTAGCTGAGAGCAGAGCCCATCTCCTCTGTGGGAGAATGGTTACAAGCAACTTCCTGCCTCCAACACCCAGTGTACCCTCTTCATCCCATTCCCAGATCCCAGCATGTACAAAACCCCTGAATGCAAAGCCTCCCTTATTTCCCAGGTGTGGGGTTTTTGCCACTGAAACCAAGTGCTAGTTGAGTAGTGACTAGCATTATGCTGCTCTGACCTGTTCTGAGAGAGACTAAATGAGTTTGGTACCACAGAAACAAGGAAACTACACATTGAAATGGAAAATAAGAAAGAACGGAAAACAGAAGAAAGGAAAATAACATAGGAAGGGATTTATAAAAGACCCTTGCAGAGTTAAGTGCCCAGCTCCCACAGCATAAATACAGGACTTGGGTACCGGAGCCTTTGCAGCTCGCTCCCTGCTAGGAAGGCTACTTGCCAAATCCTATAAAAGTGCAAATGGATTTAGTGCCAATGACTTCAGTGGTGCTCAGAAGATTTACATTAGCTGGGAGATCTATCCCCACGTCCCTTTCTCCGTGGCAAGTGTTTGTGTATCCATCCATCTGTGCAGGCATTAGTGTAAGTGTACCCTTGCTCAGGTACCAGAGGACATAATCACAGTTTAAGTGTTTGCCCTGTGCACAGCGTACATGGTTTTCCATCCTGTCCTCCTCCAGGCTCCCTATGGATCTCCCTGAGGATTCGCAGCTGTTTTCTTCCACCTGGCAAGCCCTGCCTGTCAGCCCCTGTCAGTGTCTGTGCTGCACGAGGCACAGTGACGCCGAGCGAGCCTTTCACGGGAGCCTGGCCCACTGGTAAAAGCCCAGGGACTTTGGAGTGGCAGCAAAAGGAGTTTATGGCCTGAGCAGCAGCGCTGAACTCCAGTGTAATGAAGGCACACGGGTCAATTACCCATCTGCTTGTGTTTCTGCGGTGCTGAATTACCGGATCCACGCCTGACAGCTCAGTGGAGTGGAATGAAAATCAGACAATAATTCAGGGGATGAGAGTGTGCAGGAACGGCAAAAAGGGCTGTGACCCCTCTCAGGAGTTCAGGCCCGTCTCTGACGGGCTGTGTTCACCTCAGACAAGAGAAAAACAGCGGGTGGTGACCCTGGGACCCCCATTACCCTTTTGCTTTTGGATCCAGAGAGACACCTCAGCCCTGATGAGGCCCCTCGGGAAGAGCAGGCTTGGGGGCTCAGGAGGCTGTGGAAGGCACAGGGACCCCTGTTTCCTCTCCCCCTGGTCTGGGTGAGCACCATGCCCGGTGGCAGCGAGCTGCCCCTCTGCCTGACCCCTTTGGCAGCCGAGCAGGAGCGGTGGCAGCCGCTGGGCAGGATGAGCTTGGAGCACCCTTCAGCTGGGATTATGCTTGTGACACTTGCACAGGGAAGGATTTCAAGCCTGGCATCTGGAGGCACTGTGCCTGCATTGATCCTGCTGCGTTTTCTGCAGTTCTGTGGGGGGGAGGAAGGAGCACACACAGAGCTGAGCAGTCTGCAGCATCCCTGCAAACATCCCAAAACTGGTCCAAGGAGGATCAGCCTTTTGAGCTCCCTTTGGTCTTTTCTGAGCTGTTTCTCAACAAGAAGCTCAGATTTCTTCCTGCTGTCTTCAGGAAGCCCTGAAGCTCAGCCTCTTTTAGGGATTGTAGTGATAGGACAAGGTGGAGTGGCTTTAAACTGAAAGAGAGTAGGTTTAGATTGGATGTACAGAAGAAAGTCTTCCCCATGAGGGTGGTGAGGCCCTGGCACAGGGTGCCCAGAGAAGCTGTGGCTGCCCCATCCCTGGAAGTGTCCAAGGCCAGGTTGGAGGGGGCTTGAAGCAACTTGGGACAGTGGAAGGTGTCCCTGCCTATGACAGGGGGTGGAACTGGGTGATCTGCAAGGTCCCTTCCAAACCAAACCATTCTGTGATTCCATGATTTATCTCAAGTGACCACCACAGAGGTATGGTCAAACCTTCACACTGACATTAGGGATGGTCCCACCTGCCAGGATCCAAGACTTTCTTTCAGGCTGGAATGACAGTGCAGTGCTATTGGAGAACTGATCCACGAAAGGAGACTGGAGAGCCCAAAGGCAGCTGTACTCCCTGAGCTTTCAAGCTCACATGAGAGGAGAGTTGGACTTCTTGATGTGCATTGACTCTTCTTTCATGGTCCAAGTCCCATTAATACATTTTTCCACTCTGCTTCATGGAGGAGCAACCTGCTCTTTGAATATGATCAAATCACCTCAGGCTGTTCAGTTCTCCATGGTTTCTCTTTGAATTTTAACTTGGATAAAGCACAACAAACTGTTTGGTCCCAGCTACAAATCATCCTGGCTTTGGAGATTTTTTAATTTTTTTTTTTTTTAACCTGCTGGAAATAGGGGTGAAAAAAGCAACTGAAGTTTCAAGGAAAGCAATTCCCATTGCAAGGGACAGCTACTGTGCATCCCAGCACAAGCAGAAACATGAATACCCTGCAATCTCCAAAACTTTACATGTTTTTACACTGCAGTGCTTCTCGTGGATGCTCACTGTTTGTCCATAAATCTCATGATTTCTGAAAAAAAAATAAAATTCCAGGATAACCTCCTCTTGTAAGAAATAATATCATGTTCAAGGAGTAATCAGACCTCTGTACACTTAGCACCAATTCAACAAAGCACTTATATAAAAACTTCATGAGGAAAGCAGTTTTGCTGGAATCCATCAGTTACCTGTAGCATTTGACAAGAAGCACACGCTCAGAGCTGTGTTTGCACAAATGACACCCAAATCCAGACCCTTTGGACACCAAAGGTGCACACCCTGAACACAGCCCCCTGACTTTCAAACTGCAAACATGCTGTAGGGATTACATGTGACTCACAGCTTCCAGCCAGGAATTTCCTTGTGGAAGAAATCAGTGTTACTGAAATACAGCTGTGTCTATTTTCACATAACTACTTTTTTATATATATACACATAAATATTCAGAGATTCCTCATCATACACAGACAAGGGCAGATTCATATCAATACTTCTGGTTTTGTATTGAGCATCCTTGTGACCAGATCTCAGCAAGGGATTTTACAAGCACTGTGCCAGCAGCATCTCACTCCTGGCACCATCCCATTCATGTGCAGCTCCAGCCCATGCCCAGTGACTAAATATTGCTGAAATTAAGTGGATTATGGTTGTCAGTAAAGCAGAATTGACATCAGTCTTTTGAGAACAGTGCTCTGGGTGCTTCTCTTTCTACCTGTAAAGTAGAAAATCTGTAAACTCAAGGATTGTAACAGCCCCACAGAGCAGCTTGCAGCTGGCTGTGCTAGCTGGGAAAGCCCTGCTGCCAGCCACAATGCTAATAAAATATCCCAAATGCTGTTTTGTTCTCTAAGAAATTTTTTTGGATATTGCAAACATTAAAAAAAAACAAATATACATTCAATATTTTGCTGTTGTCTACTGATGAAGCAACCTCATAGCAGCAGCCAAGAAGAGGGGCAGGCTGGCCTTAAAAACTGAGATATTGGACCATTTCCACGGGGAGAACCCCTCAATCCAAGCCAGGGCTACAAGGAATGGGCTCATCCTCAGCAGCAGCCTCAGGAGCTGATAAGAGATGCAGAAGGTAATTTTGCTGCTGTCTTGAATATCTTAGTTTTGAAGGTAACTTATTGATCCGAGGAAAAATTCTGCCACTTTGTAAAGCATAAGGTTCCTCTTTAAAAATTAAGAGCAGCACAGATTTGGTATAGGTTTATCTTAGATAACTACAGGCAGAAAATGAAATGTCTGACAAGGGAACATGTCCTTAATTCACCTAGAAAAACTATTAGAGAGAGATGTTTGGCTTTAGACTGTATATAAAAGGCTTCCTGCATTAAAAGAGGTAAATTTCCCCAGCTCTAAATTAGAGCTATTTGAAACATTTTCCACAGAAGAGTTCTCTGTTGAAAATGCAGTTTCATTGAAGCATTTTGTGAGAGTATGTTGACTCCAAAAGCACTTTTGACTTTCTAAATGTGTTTTTTTCATACTTCCTCATTTCACTGCACTGAAAAGCTGAAATGTTTTGTGTTGTCATTACTGTTCTGCCCATTTTGGTCATTACTGTTCTGCCCATTTTAGAAAAAGCTTTAATAGTAATTGTAATGTAAATTCTAATATTATATTACCATATGTATTATGCAGGTATATAATATATCTCTCTATGTAGATATATATGTATAATATATATGGGGTTTTACACATAAATGATAATATTAATATGGTCATATATTTAATGTTCTATAACTATTGTATATAACATTATCTATTATGTATGGTATTATAATATATTACCACATTTCATGTAACAAATGACCTAAAATGCAGTATTTCCTGTTTAATATTGCAATGTTTAGAACAGCACAGAAGGATTTTACCTCATTGGAACAGTGCTATGCTCCAATCTTGACATTTACTGTCAGTAACAGTATTGCTATAACAGGATGCATCTCTGGAATTTGGATTTCCTGAAACTTTTCAAAGTGTTGCTTTTTCCACGCACATTTTCCAATTTCAGCCCAGAACATTTGTCCAGGGAACACAGATTCCCATTTCCCACCATGCTGCTGTAGAGCTGCGGGCATCCTCCCCTGAATCCCCACAGGGATCCTGCTCCAGGGGGTGCTGGCGAAGAGGGAAACCTTCTGTGCCCTGTGATAAATGTTGTATATATCCCAGTACATGTCATGCATACTGGGGCAACATGGATACTGCTCTATAAATTAGTGATTCTCCTCTGTCCCAGTGACCACAAGGGCAGCACCACACACCCTGCACTGTCCTCCCTGAAATGTCCAGGCTGGATGACCTTCCCAAAGCCCACGTGGGTTTCATGGAATCATTTAGGTTGGAAAAGACTGCCAAGACCATCAAGTCCAGCCTTTGACTGATCACCACCTTGTCAACCAGAGCAGGGCAATCAGTGCCATGTTCCAGCCATTGTCTCTCCTGGAGGGCACAGCTTTGAAACCGTGACTCCCAGGGGTGGGCAGCAGCAAGTTCAGAAAGAGAAATTCTCCCTGGCATGAGGAAGCTGCTCTTTTATTGAGCCAGGCTTGGAGCTGGAGTGACACGAAGGCAGGAACATGGATTTCTGTCAGCAGCTCATGCTCAGCTGCTAATCAGATCAGAGGAGACTTGGTCACGATCCATTACCTGCTGCAGCCCTGTGACTAATTCCTAATGAGGCTTCTCAGAGCAGAGGAAGGATGCTGGGTAATTATCCCAAGAACCACACTCCAGATTAGGTAGAAAACACAGGTGGAGCTTTAAAGGTCACTCTGTTCTAATAGGAGAGCTTCTTCCTTCCTCCCTTCCCTTGCTGTGTCCCTTGGCTTGACTCCGGCCTCTCTCTGCACTGGGTTAGGCCAGGAAGCTCCACGAAACCCTCGTGTGGTTGACCCCAAGGTCCTCTGTCTGCTCCCATCAGAAATCACAGCCTCATCTACTTTACATCCTCTCTCTCCTAAGTTTTCCCTCTTCCTCCACCTCCTTCCCTTGGTTTATCTCCTCTCTTGTAGAATCAGATAACCAATAGAGGTCTATTGATTTACCTACTTGTCTGCCTATAACACGAGCTGCCTGCTGATTTAGCTGCTTACCCACTTATCTGATGTGTCATCCTTGGGTTTTCATTACCAGCAGCCATCATCGCAGTGTAAAAAATCCCCTCAAATTGCTTATTGTTAATTAGGTAAGAACCAGAACTCAGTGACTTGGATAATCACCGGAATAGTGAAAACAACCTGCCTATTATTTTTAAAGGCAAATAATAACAACAATAATATTATATCCACAACATTACTTGGTAAATGAAACCCAGTTTCTGTGAAACCAAAGATTAAAACAGCACTTGCCAAATTATACTCAAAGCGGAAGATGTAATGTAGCCCATTCATCTGAAAAATTAAAATTTGTGCAAGTACAAGGATTCCAGAAATAAAACCATCTGGGCAAATGAGCAATTAAATCCCACATTTCCTTATTTTGTCAAAAACTTGGGAATAACCTTTGTAAATTACATGCCCAGTGAATTTCCTCCTTCTACTGAAGTTGACTTCTTGCTAACCAGCATGTATTTATTTATTAATTCAGCCATGACCTCTATCTGTTGACTTCTGGACTAGCTCCCCAGCTGGGACTGAAGCCATGGCTTCTAGCATCCAAATAAAACCTCTGTGACTTTTCCCAAAGATTACGGTCATTAGAGAGTCCCCAGAGCTGATCTGCAAACCTCTTACACAAATCAGCAGTTCGGGAGGGACAGAGACACGTGGACAGAATTCTCCTTCAACATTGATGGATAAGGTCACACGGTTTTTATATTGGTGTGGGTATAATACACAGAAGTCCATCAAAATTTAATGGCAGAGGGCACTTCAGACACTTCACTGGGGTCAGCCCTGGCTCTGCTCAGCTGAGAATCATGTGAAGCCACCAAAAGCTTCAGGGAACTTCCAGCCAAGGTAGACTCACAGCAAAGAGAGAAAAAGGCTGAGAAAAAGGGCAGCCCTCTCCCATTTCCACCCTCCCTGCTTTGCAATCTCCCTCATTCTTATGCCCTACCTTGCAGGTGGAGTTTGCTCTCAGTGCTTTGCAGAAGGACAGAACTCACAGAGTCCAGATTGTCGTAGCTGTTACAGCCCAGGGGGCCGGTCCGAGTTTCTGTTACCTACAGATGTAGAAAAGAGAGAGCCTTCCCTTAGACTGCAGCACCACACCTTCCCCAGGCTTTTTAAATCTTGTGACACATCCTTGTCACCAGCTGGTACAACCCCAAACACATCTTCCCTGACGGGGAAAAAGTGCCCAGCCCTGCACAGACACTGCTGATGTTTGGTGCACTCACAAGCTGTAAAAGCAGAATGGATTGTGCCTGCTTTCTTTAGGGTACTGCAGGTTATTCAGGGCTTGGCAGCAGGATCCTGCAGATTGAAGTTTCTCATAGAGGATCTCCATTGGAGAACACCAGAAGCCTGTAGAGGAATTATTCCCTGGCTTCTCTTATTGGAAAGCAAGAAACAGAGATGGATTGCCTGCCCACAGTGGTGCCTGGTGCTCCCACAACAGATGTGAACACCAGCCTTGTGCTGAGGATAGATGGAGGCACAGATGACCTCCAACACAGCGCTGCTGCTGTTGATTTCCAGCCATGGAGGAGAGCTGCCCTTCTGGAATTCACCGTGGGTGATTATCTGCTGTCACTGTTTCAATATCTCAATACAATTTCCCATCCAGAAGGGAACAGACTCAGCCATGAGACAGCACAGAACAATAACAAAAGCTGAAACCTTTCAGAAATGGCTAACAATGACGACTCCATCCACATCATCTTCCCTGGAGTGAACTCAGCAACAATAAAATCCCTGCCCAGTGTAGGATGATTGCTTTCAGAGAAGGCAACCTTTGTCTGCAGAGCCATTTTCCCTATTTTGTATTCTCTGAGCAGCTTCCCTTCCTTCCTGCTGCAACCCCCAAGCTGTCTCTCAGTCCATTTCATTCCAGATGCCTCAGTAATGCCACACTGCGTTTTTCACCTTTTCTTGTAGTAAATTCAGCTGAGAGATGTTTTTCAGACATACCCACAAGAGACAGATACTCCTAGGTTGTTCAGGGTTGTTCATTTCACAGATCTTTGCAACCTCCATCACTGATCTGGGCCCTCTGCTCCCTCTCTCAGAAGTCACTGTCACATTTAATAGGAGTCTCCTATCCTACATCACCACCACATTGAATGCCCAACTTTTTCCAGATATCAGTGGCCCTGGGGAAATCAATTCTACAATAAAGTCTATAAGAGAAAAAAAAATAACCCTGGGAACAAAACAACTTGTGGTCAAAGACATCAGACCAGCAAAGTCCTGACTCAAATCCCTACAGAATCCATATGGGCACACAATGTTTTTCCTCTTCCCAAGGCAGGATGCAATACCTTGATTGCTCCGGTAGAGATCTGGATCTCGTGGAGTCTCCTCATGGTGCCATCACGGTCTACAAAGTAGGAGGACGCGAGCTGGTGCAAAGCCTCAACGCTCTGGGTGGCGTTTCCTGACTTTCTGTCGAGGCGGCTTTTGTCCATGTACATGGTCAAGGCCTCCTCTCCTGCAGCAGAAAAGAAAGGAGATTTCAGGCTGCCAGGCAGGGCTATCTTAACAGGAACAAATGGTGTCATCTGCTGCACCTAAAGAAAGAAAAGTCCAACACCTAAAGCACTCTCGGAGGAATCCCGTCCTCGCCAGCACCAGGACCCCAGGGGGATATACAGGAACCTCTTCTTTTACTCAGACAGAAAGGCCAAGTCCACCAGACAAGTAAATCAGCTCCACTGAATTGAGTAGACAAAATTTTGGACATTTTTTAGCCAGCAGAACTTTGCCACAACTTCCAGAGAGGATTCAGCCCATTTGTCCCACTTGAGGGATGTTTTCCCTGTGGGCAGTGCCTCCAGAACAATGCACACCTGAGAGGGGAAGATACAGACACTCAGAAGTGTCTGTCTGAGCTGATTTCTAGAAGGAATAGATGATGTTTGCAAACAGAACACTGTTGTGTGGGTGGGTACAGTGGACAAATAAATGCTGGTTGGGCCTCTTCAGTTCCCAGCAACGTTGCAAAAGGGGAAGGGAAGGGGGATGAGTGAAGGGGAGCAATCAGAGGAAAGAGCAAAGAAAGTTAATTTAAACTAACCACTCTTCCTGCCTTCTTTCCTCTCCCACAGTCTCATTCAGGGAATTTAAGTGGAGAGTAGTAAATATTGTACAAAACAAGGGACAGAAACAGACGATTTTGACTCAGTCACCACAGAGATTCTGGGAGTGAAGCAGTTAAGAACTGATAAACAGCAGAAACCTTAATGTAACAAAACATATCTGAAAAGGACATGAAGCAGAGAAGGAATATTTACCTAAAAGTTCAATTTGTGTGGGAGGAGCCACACTGGATTAAAATCCAGTTCGTTCTTAACATAAGGCTGGCACTATCAGAGGACTAAAAAGGTGGAATGCCGTCCCGCATCCCTCACATATGAAACTCTGATTTTAATAAATGAAGAAAGGACACAACTATGGTAGGAATGTGCCACTTCTACATAACTCTCTTAATGGGAAGAATGGTGCTTGTTCTGATTTGATAGATGAACCACTGATGAATACACTGCCTCTGGCAATGATAGCATGGTCAAAAAAACATACCACCACTTTCAAGGCCAAAAAATATTTTGCTCTTCATCATTTTTGCATAATTTTTTTAAGAGAACAAGGACTTGCTTTTCTTTAGAATTCTTAGTAGCTGAAATTGTTTGATTTGTGCTAATTATTTATTTTATTGCATACATGAAAAAAGTAACCCAAATTCCCAGTAAGCCCTCCCCCTCGCTTTCCCTGGAAAATTTCCAGTTTTTATCTGGGAGCCAAATGCCTGAAAACAAACCAAAAATATTCTGGCTGAAAATCAAAATATTTTTATTAGATTTCACTTTTTCAAGCAATAGTTATGTTGAGGATTCAGCCTTTGGCTTTGAGATGAAAAATGGACTTTTTTTTTGTGGAAAAGAGGCACTTTTTATCAAAAGAATTGATCAGCTGAAATATTTTAATTGGCTTCTCAGGAGCTAAGTGGAGAAGTTTGGCATGTAAAACTTTCTCTTTTACATTTTGTTAAAAATAACAGACTAGCCTTTGACCACGATCAAAGATGTGGTAGTAACAATATCATCATTGTTACTTCTCACAAAAACACTTTCCTTGGAAAGTGACCAGCTTTGATTTCCTTTATCACCATTTACATTATTGTGTGTTGAGCATGTGAGGAGACCTTGGCAGGGATCAAGGCTCTGCCTCATCAGGCTCTGTCCTCACAAACAGAATCCCTGTTTAACCCCCTGTAACTGCTGAGACAAAACAGGTGAATACAACAAACAGCCAGCAAAGCACAGGTAATTGAATGTCTGTGATCAGTGTGAGGAACAGTGGTCACTGCACACCTGCCCACTGCTAATGCATATTCAGGTTCCATCTCTCTGGTGAGTTTTTCAGAGGGATTTGAAGGAACTTTGTCAGTTTTCTTGAGTCAACTCATTTGCCACTGAAGAGGCTGGAGCAGTGTGAAAGTGTATTTTGAGCCTGAAGTTCTGTATCTCTCATGTAACAGAAGCAAACTGCAAGGAGACGCAGCAGAGAGAAATGAGAAATGATGCTTTGCAACTATTTTGTGAGGCTGTGACAAGGTAAGGACCCTGGGATAATTCTCCCCTGAGCTGGGATTCCCAGCCATCAACTCTTCATCTATTCCACCACAATTAACTGGGAAAAAAACAGCTTTTTCTAGAAAAATATCATGCCTTATATTAATAGCCAAGGCACAAGAATCAGGACCTTTTCATTCCAGACTGGTTCATTTTGGCCAGAGGGCAGGCAGGAAGCCTGGGTGGAATCACATCAAGCAGCAGCACTGCTGTCAGATCACCAGGAGGTCTGGCTTTGGTCCCCACACAACACGAACCAGGCACTGAGAAACACAACAGGGATCAGAACACTCTGCTCCAGGGCAGTGGGGATCAGTGATTTCCTCACAAAAGCTGTCATTTTTCATCCCCAAGGAAGAGAACAGAAAACTAAAGTCCGTGAGCTATGATGTTTTTCCTGAAGGACCAGTGCTGTCCCCAGCACTGAGGGGTGCTGAGCAGGGACACTGCTGCTGGAAATCTCTTTTGTGTAGCTCTGTGCAGAGCTGGAAAAGCACAGCATCCCCATGGAGGGGACACATGGGAAAGCAACTCTTGGATCAAGAGAGGTTAACAGACTTTTGCTGCATTATTAAGTCTTAATTTCTCCTTTATTAAGCGAATGCTCTGTTCAAAGTTGTTTTTCCTTTAGGGCTTTTCCTGAAAATTGGCTCTCAGCTCTGTGTGCTCCATCCCAGAGCATGAATGCCCTCAAAATGACCCTTCACCAATGCCTTTGTCAGAACCAGACTGGAGCAGAGCTGGGTTTTTACTGGGCTCTGGGGGCACCAAGCTGCTGTGTAGGTTGAAAGGCACCAGAGCTGTTCCTCACGTGCCCAGGTGTGAAAATCGCTGCAGTGTTCAGGTGCTGATCCATCTCCCACCCTCCTGGGGGCCGTGCAACAGCTGGCATTTCAAAGCCAAACAATTTCCTGTGTGTTTGTCACTCGTTTGCAACCTCCTCAGACACCAGTCTCAGCTGCAAACAACTGTAACCCAGGGCAGAACTGCTTGTAGCTCTGCTGAGGAGACACCGGGTCCTGGGAGAGCCAGTGTGCAAGGACATGTCTGGTTTTATATCCCAGTGGTCTTGTTTAGCCCACAGACTGTGATTAGAGCGTGTCCTCTGTGCATAATGCATGCCTAGCTCCATCTACATTTTCCCTGGGACTGCCATTGCCAAGATAAATCCTTCTTTTCTCCCTACCATTGCTCACCATGCTCCAGGCTGGTGGAGCCTTTAGCTCTCCCCTCCAACACCAGTTCTCATTACAAGTCTCTGCATATTTAAAGTTGTTGTGTTGTAAAATCAGGAGAAGAAACAAGCCCCTGTGAATAATTTACAACCTCACCCAGGCAAAATTAAAAATATATTTTACCATCAAAGGTCTTTCTTATTTCGAATTTTCACGGATGTGAGTGGCAAGAAAAAGAGGCATGTCAATGGAAAGGAAAGTAAACCTACAAAAAAATCCAATCTCACTTTGCTTGGCTGTCTTGGGCTCTGTAAAACATGGTCCTGAAAAGTGAATTCCTCAATAAAAAGCAGTTTATCTCTACCCAGACTTCATTAAGGGACTGATGCAGGCAGTCCCTTGTGCTCTTCAGTGCTTGGAAACCTCACATTTCCTGCTGATGGAAAGGATGCTTGGGTGTCTGGACTGGAAGAGCAGCCTGAGGATCTTTGAAGGACATTGCCACACCAGAGGCCATTTGACTTGAGGGGAATTGGGCCAATTTACCTACCACCTGATTTGTGCATGAATCATATGCACACATCTCATTTCATCCCTGTCTCATCCCAGTGTCTGCAGAATGCTCTGGGAACAGACAGATGGCCAGAAATTCCTCAAAGTTCACTACAAAATTGGCAACACGACAAGGCTGGAGGTGAGGTACATTAGAAGGAGCAACAACAACAAACTCTGTAGTAAAATTAAGAGCCTTTACCACTGCAGAATCCTTCTCACAGGTAGTAGTTCTCAAAAGAAAAGCTTTAAAATGAAAGGCACACCCCAAAAGGGGAAAAGAATAGTGAAAATAATACAGGAGGGGGGGAGAAAATCAGCAGCAAATATCAATAGAAGCTGCTGATTTTCACCCCTCCAGTGTTCAATGTTCAACTTTTAAAAATATTCCTGCAGCAGCACCAGCAGTGCCCGCTCAGGAGTTCATGGCCCTACAGGGCTCTCTCTGATGTCATCACTGACACATTCTGTGCACACACAGACCTCTCTGCAGCCCTTGCATACACATTTTGAATTTTACTCAACTGCTGTTTTTCCAAAAGTCTACTCCACGTTAATGCATTCAGCACAGGCCTTCTGGCCATCTCTTCCTCTCTGCTCACGCTCCCTGCCCAACTCCTTGAACTCCCTTTCCCTAGAGCTCTTTAAAATTCCTCAAGTTCCAGCAAGAAAGGATGTTTTCACCCTTGCGTTTGTTTTCATTCTGTGAAAAAGAAGGGTGAACACGTTCTGCTGTGAAGCTAAGAGCAGTGGTGTAGGGCTGGCAGGACAGTTCCTCGGCTGAGGGACATGTCTCTCCTGACACACACCACACACAGGGACTAAAATCCCACCTCACACTCTGAATTCTTTGCAAAGGCTCTTTGTACTCTGGGGACCAGCTGGGCTTTGGGAGGGGGAGCTGCAGCTTGGCCTGTGCCTCCAAGAGCCCTCACACTGCACAGCCACAGTGTCAGAATGGTTAAAATTGGAAGGGAGCACAGTGGGGTCTTTGGTCCCACTTCCCTGCCCAAGCACGGTGTTCCCAGAGCACAGGGCACAGGACTGCATCCAGATGGTCTTGAAAAATCTCCTGTGAGGAGACTCCACACCCTCTCTGCGCAATCAGTTCCATGCTCCCAGGAAAGAAGTTCTTCCTCCTGTTAAGGCAGAACTTCCTGGGCATCAGTTTCTGCCCATTCCTCTTGTCCCATCACTGGGCCCCACTGAGCAGAGCCGGGTCCATGCTCTTGGCACCCTCTTTTAGATATTTCCACACATCAGTGAGGTCCCCTCCCAGCTATCTGTTCTCGAGGATGAATAGCCCCAGCTCCCCCAGTTTTCCCTGGCAAGAAATGCTCCAGTCCCCTCACTATCATCGTAGCCTCTGCTGGATTTACTCCAGGACCTCCATGGCAAAGTGGACACATTTCCAGTCCTGCCCAGCATGTCCACCACCCCCCACCCCCCACCTTGTTAGGAAATAGCCCGGGTTGCCACCTACCTCCCAGGGTGGCAGAGATGAGGATGTGGGTGCCGTACTTTTTGATGATGGTGTCAATGAACTGCTGCGTGGTGGGTCTCCTGCCCAGGAGGCGGATGCTCCTCTGGAACTCAGGCATCAGGGGCAGTGGGTTGTGGAGCAGGTCCCTCCGCTCGATGGCTGTGTTCCTCACCTTCCAACGGGCAAACTCCCTACGCCACAACACAGGAACACAACAGGGGTGAGGCTCCCAGTCTGGAGGGGCAGGGAGAGTCGCCAGTGGCAGGAAAGGAGGTTGGAGAAGGGGCCAGTCCTGTTGGACACCCCCACATGGATACACACGTGGGGCCACAAGGCTGGACAGAGGGGAAGGGGGAGGAGAAGAGGAAAAGCGAGACATTACTGCACAATAACAACACACTTTGGGGGTCAGGCTGGTGAAGAGGTGGCCTTGGAGTCATCAGAGATGTCTGGCAGAGAGCTGGACTTCCCTAAACAAAACCAGGCTAGTCCTTTCACCCTCACACATTTTGGGGTGTTACAGTTCTCCATAAAGCAGCAAGTTCTGGTCTCTGTCAGCAAATGAGGTGCTCAGTTAGACCACAGATCTAGTCCAATCTGATCATTGTTATATTCCTGCTGCCCACAAGACTTCCTACCATGCTTTTGCAAAGCAAAGCTGAAGGAAACACATTTTCTCCAAACATCTTCCTCTTTCAGCACCAGGAGTACAGCAAAAGACCATTTTGAAAAACTGTTTTTGAGGTAAACCATGTAAGAGGATGGATTCAGATACAAGCAGAGGCCAGGATGAAAGTGGAGGTTTTGTTTGTTTCTGTTTAAAAAAAACCCAAATTGATTCTCAAATCCATGCTTTTAAACTGAGAGCAACTGGGGGAAAAAAAAGTTAATGTTTGCAAAAGTAGCTTTTTATTGCAGGTATCCATTTTGAAATGACACAGAGGGAAATGCCTAGAGAAAAGCTTGCACACCTGCAATCTAAAAACCAGGCCTCTGAAACACATCACCAGCTGAGAACCTGAAAAATGAGAAACCTATTAATGTCCTTTGAAAAATATTGAGCAAGGCCTTCCTTAAAGGAGAAGATATTATTTATACCCATTCTCCTACAATGCCCCCGCTCTATCTTAAGCTATCTCCCAGATCATCAACTCACAGGCTTCTCTGCCACTTTTCATTCACTTATCCCTGTAACTTGGGTTTAAGACAAACATTTTATTTAGATTATAGGTGTTGTGGTTTAACCCCAGCTGGCAACTCAGCCCCACACATCCACTCACTCCTCCCAATGGGGAGAGAGTCAGAAGGGTGAAAGTGAGAGAACTCATGAGCTGAGATAAACAATTTAACAGATAAAGCAAAAGCTGCACAGACAAGCAGAGCAAAGCAAGGAATTCATTCCCCACTTCCCATCACAGTCTGGTGTTCAGCCATCCCCAGGACTCCCTCACAGTGACTGGGGAAGACAAACTCCATCACTCTGCACATCCCTCCTTCCTCCTCCTCCCCCAGCTCTATATGCTGGGCATGATGTCCTATGGTGTGGGACACCCATGGGGTCAGTTGGGGTCAGCTGTCCTGGCTGTGTCCCCCTGCAGCTCCCTGTGCACCCCAACCTCCTTGTGCATCCCAACCTCCTCGTGCACCCCAACCTCCTCACTGGTAGGGTGGGATGAGAGGCAGAAAAGCCCTTACCTGTGTAAGCACCAGCAACACCTGAACACTCAGCTAAAACATCCCTGTGTTATCAACAGTTTCCAACACAAATCCAAAACACAGCCCAGTACCAGCCACTATGGAAAAAAATTTGCTTTATCCCAGTGTTATGGAAGAAATTTAATAACTGTATTCTCTGGGAATAGGCTTGTTTAGCATTAGTGTGGCTCAGCATTAGCAGCTAAAGCAGAGGAAACTTGCACCTGCAAGAGCTGACCAAGAGCAAACCTCTTTGAGAAAATCAATCCTGCTAACAAGGAACCACCTGAATTGAGCAGATATGAGTGGAATGATGATAAAGACCAGGGAGACAATTCAAAGAGAAGGAAGTAACTTCAGAAGGAGGCCAGCCCAGTGACAAACAATAAGCTAAGGGACCCTCAACCAAAATTAAGTGACCATATTTGGAGTTGCAGTTGAGGATTGGGTGATCAGAGGTTATAATTGCAAGGCATGAATGGGGCTGGGGATCCCTCTCTGGAAGCACCCAGCTCAAGCTGCAACCCAAGAACCAATAAAAGATTAATTGGAAACCTTCAGGCAGACTTGGCATTCCCAGCAGGATCCTGGGGTCAAACCCTGTTACTGTGGCTGGTGTGGAATAATCCATTAACACCCAGGAATGACAATACCTGGCCCTGAGGCAGCACTTCCCCTCACCATGTGTCAACCAGCACAACAACCCCACCTGGCTGGCAGACAACCTGACACACAGGCAGATTTAGAAGACTCAGTTGCAAAGCCAGGATCACAAATCAGATCTTTTCTGCCCAGGTTGATTCCACACCCAGTCCACTTTATGTGTGTTAGGTTGTTTGGCTTAATGTAATTATGCAGGTATTTATTATTATTGTGCCCCTTCACAACACCCCATGCTGCCTAACTGCAGTTGCATTCATCAAACAGCAAAGTGCCAGCTATTTACCTCAAAATGTCTCCTTACACCTGAGCTAATGCCCCCTCTGTAGCTCCTTGCTTTCACAAACCACGGAGAAATGCCAAAACAAAACACACCTCTTACTGCATTACAAGTGATTAGTGTCAACCCTTGAAATCCACAGAAACATCCATCTTTCCTGGAAAAACCTCAGTCAAAAGACCAAAAAAAAATCGTATACACCGGGATCTTAACACCAGGAGTGACTGAAATAGACCACTGGCTCCCAAGTTGTTTGTAGATAAATACATCACCAATGTATTCCCTGTATGGAGCAGAGGGTTTTCTCTGCTGTCCCAGAACTGTGTAAAAGTCCAGTCCTTGGGGTCCCATGGTTGATTTTAATGAGAGATAAAACCATAAAAGTAAAGACAAACAATTTCTTTCTGACACTAAAGAGAGGTTGCTCTCATCATTCCAGATCAGAGTTTCAATCCCAGGGCTCTCTACACAAGGAAATCCCCTTTGAAGAAGGAATGGTCCCTTGAGCAGTTGCACTGCAAGGGAAGAGGCAGAGCTGGATGCTAAAAGACAGGAAAGGTTTTATAATAAACAGAGATGTCCATGTTCTTATCATAAAGATCATAACTAGCAAGCATAGGAAAAATGCCATCTGTGCTTCCTCTCCAAAGAGAGGATTATTGCTTCTTGTAAAACTCAAGCACACATTTGCTCTCAGATTTCTGCTTCCTGCAGAATCAATGAAGCCAGGAGGGACCAGAGCACTCCAGAGGCAGCACGTTCTCAGAAAGGGCTGAGGGGATGGGATGCTTCATGTTCCCCAACAAAGTACAGAGAGTTTGCTTTTGTTGTTCTGGAATAGATAATTTAGCAGCAAACACCACAGAGCTGAAACATGCAACTGGTCAGGGATTGATCTCTTTCTCCTTCAGGGAAGCTGTGGCTGCCCCATCACTGGAAGTGTCCAAGGCCAGGTTGGATGGGGCTTGGAGCAACCTGGGATAGTGGAAGGTGTCCCTGCCCATGGCAGGGGTTGGAACAAGATGATCTTTAAAGTCCCTTCCAACTCAAACTATTCCAGGATTCCATGATCTTTCAACACTTAGACCATGGGAGTGTCTCCATTCAGTGTGGGGCAAACTGGGAAAGCCAGTTTGCCAGACTGGAAAGCAATGGGCAGTGAGGATGGGAGAAGGTGGGAAAGAACAATGAAAAGAACAATGGGAGAAGGTGGGAAAGAACAATGAAAAATTGGTAAACAACGTGTTCAAAGGAAAGTGGGTTCATATTTTTATATCAGGTCAAACATCCCCTCATGGCACCACTGGCAGGAGGCAGAAGCAGGAATTTAAGGAAATCTCTGTCCTACCTTCAGCCTTTCCTGCTGCCAAGGGACAATCCCAGTCCCCATTCATGCAGTAGACAAGCCCTGAGCAGAATCCACCTCTAAAGCACCATAGTGAAGGAAACTTCCCTCTCTGTTCTTATTGATGCCATTCCTCCCCAGGGCTTCCTGCTCCCAGGGCACATCAGGGAGGTGAAAGCCCAGTTCTGTTATATTCTCCACATGCTTGGATGTGTGGCTTTCACAGCTGATGAGAAAAGCTGAGCAAATATGTTATGATGAATAATTTATGCAACTAACTTAGATGTTTATCTTCTGCTCATAGAATATCCATGAACCAGTTGCAATTTCCTCTAAGTTATGCATTATTTGAATTTATTTAGTGACATTTTTCAAGCTTTTTATAGGCTTTGCATAGAATTTGGCTGTTTTACTTCTTTGTGTGCTGTTGATTCATTGGGATTGGAATCAAAAAGGGTTAAGTTTGGAAGGGACCACCAGTGGGATCATCTGGTCCAACCTAAATTGTCAAGCAAAGGATATGGCCTTGTTGAGCTTCCTTTTTTACTGTAGAAAAAATACATTTTAAACTTGTGTCCCTCAGTTCCAATATTTTACATGGAAAGAAACCCTCTAATTCCAGCAGTCTTCCATGCAACCTATAGAACCCTGTGCTCCAGGATGCACCTGAGGCCAAGATTATGGCACAGTTTTGGAAAATAGACTTAACATTAATAGAGGTGGCTACTGAAAAAATTTAGTTATTGAGGTCATTTAAAAAAATGATATTTGCAGGGAACAGCATAGATCCAGCCTTAGGGAATGTTCCAGCCTGAAACTCCTCAAGTCTGTGAAGAAACACCTCCAAGAATAGGTTTTTCTATTAGCTTTCAACACTAGATTTAATTGCATTTTCTGCAGAAGCTGAAAATTGGTCAAAACTGAATGCATGGCACTGGGTTAGGTAAACAATACCTTGTCTGTTTATCACCACTGAAACCTTCAATCCGTGGATCTTGGGAGGATTTACCATGGTCTTGGATTCAGGGATGATGTGTGCAGAAGAGCACTGAAACCTTTCCTCACTAAACCATTCTGGGCTGCCTTTCACTCTTGGTTTCTCAGAACCACCAGTGGCAACACAGTCTTTGGTCTCTACGGGTCTTGACCATTTTAAAAAGAGAAATGTTGCCCTGATCCTCGCTCGTTTTCCAGGTGAAGAAGCTGCAAAGGCTCGACCAGGATTATGATGGCACCCCATGGCACAGCTGGGATTAGCACAGAGGCTTCTGACCCTCAGGGGAAATCCCAAGCAAGGGCCCGAACTTCTGCCAGCAGGGAAGCTTTAGGCTTTGGAAAGATGGCAAACCTTAGCAAGGAGGAGGAAGAGTTGGTATCCCTGAGGCAGAGATGGGATAAGGAGAAACTGTGACCTCAGGTAACGGGGGAGAGGCACTTGCCGGTGCTCTGTGTCTCAGCTGAGAGCCCAAGGGGATGTGGGGTGTGCCCAGCAAGTGCCTGCCAGGCCAGCTGCCCTCTAAACCCTGCAGAAAAACACTGAGGAGCTTCTTTAAGGGCTGCAAGGGGTCAGGGATGCTAAAGGGGGAAGGGAGGTGGGAAGGAAGAGGGATGAAGTGCAGCCTCAGGGAGGCACACACACATTTCAGGCTTTGCTCCCTCTAAGAGGGACACATTTCATTTGAATACGGCTGTAGCTCAGAAAATACTGCCCCTTCAGAGCCTGCATTAATGAGTTTGCCATCAAGGCCGGCATGTCAGGGGCAGAAGGAGCCACTAGGAATGTCTCAGTGCTCATTAGCACTATGACCCCTCCAGGGAAACAGAAAAACAAGGAAAAAGACTACTGAAGAGGGAGGAAAAGTCAAAAGCCTGGAATAGGTACATCATCCAGACCCCAGACTGCACCATCAGAAAGGACAGCAGGATCCAAGGGCAGGAGCATCTCCACCCAGGGAGAGAAGTCTGAGGGAGAGGCCATTGGAGCAAATCAAATTTCCCATCTTCAAATGACTGAGACAACCAAAGCATGCAAGTGAGGAAATAAATTCAGCACAGACCTTGGGGGCTGGGGCTTGAAACAAAAAAGAAATTAAATGCATTAAATAATGATCAAGACAGAGTCAGTGTGAAAAAGGAAAAAAAAAATGGAGGAGGAAGCCACTGAACAAAGCCTCACTAGAACACCCCAGCCCATCCTGGTGCTGGATGTATTTCCCTCAGGGCAGTCAGTGCATCCCACCCAGTGCACACTCGGCAAACAGGACCAGCCCCACCACTGCCTGGTGGGCAAGGATGAGGCTTCACTCCTTTCTGCTCATTGGCTCTTTAATTTCTTTTATGAAATTTATCTTGGAAGTCATCAGCTGCTCCCAAAGGTGATGAGCCTTTCTCAGGTACCACCCTCTTCAGTAACAGCAAGACACAAGCTGGTTCATGTCCTCTTCTTGGCTTGTTGCACACATACTTGGCTATGATGTCATCAGTACTCCCTGATGTCAGAGAACCTTCATGATCCCTGGGATTTTGGTGTCTGTCCCTGTTTTCCTTCAAGCACCTCACAATCATTAAGACAGACAGTCTGGGACATGTCTGTGCATACTGCAGACAAGTGTTAGTAGCTGTCAGAATGAATGTGAGCCAAACCAGATAGATTTTAGGCCTTGTTTGGGTAAGAAACTAGTTCTGTGCTAGCCCTAAATCTTCCAGAATCCTTCCAGATGTTCCTGCAACAGAGCTGTTGGTTTGGGAAGTTTTGTTTTCCCTTTTCCTTCTTTCAGCCCAGTTGTCCCAGCCCTGGGCTGCACAAAGTCCTGGTTATCTCCAGTCCTCAGGGTGAGGGCTCTTGCAGGCTCCTGTGAGCCCTGGGTTCTGCAAACAATGCCACGGGACAGGGTCTGAGCATGACAACAGCCCTACAATGCTTATCTCGTTCTGCCAGATCAGGCTTAATAGGAATCTGTGCGGGGTATCTGTGATTATGGTGGGGTCAGTGATGTTTCACTTCCAGTCTGTGCCCTCAAAATGCCAGACAGCCCCAGGCTGAGCAGTGCAATATTCCTTCTGCAGTTTCCTCTGCAGTTTGGCCTCTTCCCTATCTAGGCCAGCGTGAAGAAGTCGTTCTTCAAAGCTGAGCTTTTCAAAAGACCTACAAGAATTAGTTTCCTGTGAGGGTTTGGCACTCGTCCCCCCTAATCTATTTAAAAAACCTCCAGTCTGTAGATTCAAACCAGTTCCAAATTAGACAAAGGCTGAAACTCTGCCATGAAAGAGAGGGGGAAAAAAAATCTAAAAATTTAATTTCAGAGAAGTATGAAAAAGAAATCACTTAAGGTGAAAGTCCAACAGCATTTTGCATAACAACCAGGCAAACAGACAGGCTCATTTATGACAGCTGGCAGGTGAATGAGGTAAATAAATTGACTATTGATCTATTGATACATGCTGTGCTTCTGCAGCAGGTTTGTTCTTATAAGGTCATTTACCTGGACAGGACTGAACCAAGGAGAGGACAATCAGTGTTTGAATCATTCAGCAGAGCCCTATGGCAGAAATTAAAGAAAGCTGTTGGACTACTTCCTCCTCCACCTGGCTCCAAAGGACAGTGGAGGAATCTCCTGTTGCTTTTCCCCTTGGTCTGTCCTTTGGCCATGTGCTTGGTGTTGGCTGAGGAGTCTGAAACCTCAACTACTCCCCCTTTTCTGGGCAGCCAGTTCAGCCTGTTCCAGAGTTTTGTTTTCATCTCTCTAATATTTTTCTTAAAGATATTAAATTCTTCCAGAGTTGAAAATTCTGAGGATTTGGTCTTGTTTTTTTTTTTTTTTGGTAAAAAGAGAAGGAGGTAAATAATAGGTCCAGAATGACATGAGGCTTGAAAGAATCAAAAAGAAAGAAAATTACTTTAAAGTTAGATGGATTTCATGCAACCTTGAAAGCTCCTTGGTAAACAGGCTGTTCCAGCACTGAATTAAAATCCAATCAGACAAACATGATTCCAAATCTTCTCTCTTAGGATAGGACTGTATTTCAGTCTCTTAGGAGGCAACATGTAATTGTTTGGTGCTAAAAAGATCATTTTTAAAAAATAAAATCTGGAATAAATTTATTATTAGAGACCCAAGGCAGAGAGATTCAGCATAGGGAAGAAGTTAAAAGTTAAAAGAAGTTTGCAGATCCAAACAGAGCTGCCGTTTCAATCAGCCACAAGAAAACACGGCAGAGTATTAGATCAGGGTCACCTCCAGCTCACAGGTTTCTGCATCCTCAGTAACACATGGTAACTTCTGAACTTCTTCCACACATCTGCCTTCATCTGTCCTCTATGGATCTGTTCCCACCTGAGCCAGCTGCTGCAAACCCCTTCCACCTCCCCCACCAGTTCCAGTGCAAACAGCTTGTGGGACCATTTAATCCAGCCAACTCTCCCTGTAAGGTTCCTTGAGCAGATTTCCTTGCAAAAATCCCACACCTCGGGCATGGGAGGGACCCTTCCCAGCACCAGCCTCTCTCAGCCTGGGCCACCCTGCAGACCTGCTGCTGAGTGGTTCCCCTTGCTGTTCACACCATTTCAGCTGTCTCCAGCACTGGGTTGAAGGCACTTTTAAGCCACTACAATTCATATTGGGGTTGATGGGAGCTGCTGGAAGCAGGAGTGACATCTCCCCAACAGCTCCCAGCGTTGTTCACACCGCCGCAGCTTAACAAACATTATCAACAATAGGAACTGTTCTCTTCTGTTGCTGTTTTCTCCCTGGAAGCTCACCCAGAACAGACATGGTTTATTAAGCTACTGAGGAAGCTGTTCTAACAGGCTGCAGGGTCCTGAGCTCCGAGCACTGGAATGGACAACACAGAGACACCCAGTCCTTCACTGTGAATTAGGATAAAAATTAGGGGAGGCGCAGCTGGAACCATTCTCCCACTAAAATACCTAACACAGCCTAGAGAAACTCATCTGTGAATCAGGCATCTTGAGCTCTCTGGTTATGAATACAATAACACAGATATTATTTTTGCTAGCAGGTTCTCCTGGATTTCTGTTTCTACGAGTTTGACCCAGAATTCACAACCAAGCTGATCCTGGAATGTCAAGGAGCTGTCGAGAAGAAGCTTTCAAAGAACAGCACTTTTGAAGCCACAGACAGAAACACCTGAGTCATTCAAGGAATTTTAGGCATCCTTGAGGAAACCTGGGATGGTTCTCTTCTCCAGACTTCTTTCAGTTCCCTCCTTGGACACTCCTTTCCTCAGCACACAGTCCCAATCCCAAGAGATGAGGGCAAACATCAGCCAACAACTGGTTGGAAGGGAAGCCAAGACACAGGATGGTGAGACAAACAAGGCTGTATAGGAACATGGGGCACAGACAGGAAAAGACCCCACATCATTCAGTCTTGTGCTGTAGCAACTGTTTGGGGGGGAAAACAAGAAAAACAACCAAAACAAAGAAAACAACAACAGCAAAAACAAAAACCAAGCAAGAAAAAGCCAAACAAAACAAGCAAGAAAAAGCCAAACAAAACAAACAAACCAACCCATCAAAATGAACATAACACACACAAAAATAACCCAACAAAAAAAAAAAAAAAAACAAACAAAAAAAAAGAAGAAAAAAACCACCAAAACAAAAGAAAAAAGCAAAACCAACCAACCAACCAAACACACCAAAACCCACCCCACAAACCAGACCTTTTCACACGGATGTTTCATTTTGGACTGCAAGAAATTAGAGGATTACACCCTTGATGAAGTCCCTTCTCCTATGGTTGAGTAGTACATGAGAATTTTTAAATCTGCTGCTTTTGTCAGCGAGGTTGCAAGGGAGGGCAGGCAGAGAGAGTTTAATTTATACAGCAGATAACAGATCACCCAGGGCTGGACTGGCCCATGTTAAATCCTGGTGAGCCCTTGTGACCCCATGGACCCCTTCTGCCCATCCTGCCCCAAAATTCACCATCTGCATTCAGAGCCTCCCAGTGTTCATATGAGCACAATGGCACCATCAAAGGCTGAAACAAGAACAGAGTTCAGAAAAAATAATTTCATTAAATTGCACTTCCTTCATTTCCTGAAAATATAGGTGTGTGTGTGGACCACAGGCTGTTTTTCCTAATTTTAGAGTAGCAAGCTGATAACCTCAGCCTGTGACACTGCAGCCCCAAACTTTGCTCTTTACTTATCATGATTCACAGTTTGCTCAGATGAAAAAACTGAGAAATGTCGCCTTGAACCTTAATTCCTCACGTTGCAGGCGAGGGTACCTGGCTGCTGCACTGTCGGCAGCTTAAGCACAGCATTTGTCAATAGTGGGAAAGTAATATCAGAAATTTAGCCTTGATTGCCCTTTTTCTCCAAAAAAAGCACAACATTTTCTCCAGCGCAGCATGCAACCATGTTTGAAAACTCGAACTGTTGTCAGAAAATGGAGCCATCACCCCCCCTCCAGTCAGTTGTGCTCCTCACTTGGCAAAGGCTCAAATTCACTCATTTAGGAGGAAAAAAAAAAAAAACACAAAACACACACACAAAAAAAAGAAAAAAAGAAAAAAAAGAAAAAAAAAGTGATGTTTAAATACAAAGCTGCTCCTGCCTCCTCTACCCAGCTGAGCCCTCCAGGCAGTCCTGGCAGAGCCACCTGGGCACAGCTGCCAGGCTTGTGGGCAGTGATGGGAAACAGTCCCCTGTCGCCCACCCCTCGCCCCTGAGTCATCCTCAGCTGATGGAGACACCACTGAGCACGAAAGGCAGAGCTGGTGGGTGGCTGGGATGCCTGAAGGCAACCACTTGGCAAAGCCACCTGTTCCCAGCAGGGATGCTTTGCTGCAGGGCAGCTGAGGGGGGTTTGTCCAGGTTAAGTGAAGTGAAGAGGGTCCAGACCCTCCCCTGCCATCCTTCAGATGGAAGTGTGTGCTCCAGGCTGCACGGAGGGAATATGCAGGGAAAGCAACTTGCAGGGATGCAACAGGACAGACAAACAACTGCCGGCTCCCAAAGGCACAGCCAGATCCCAGAGATGGCCAGCAGCCTCAGAATGGCACAGGAGGTGGGATAAGGACTCGCATTCTTCATCATCCATTGCAAGGGATCTTGCAGGAAGCTTCTGTGAGTACATGGCAGAGGTAGGAGAGGGCAAGTGAATAAAAACTGCTTTAGTATAGTAAAACAAAGCCACTCTGCCCTCCCACATTGATCCTTGATACTTAAAACCTATAGTGTTGGGGCATTATTTCCTCCAGGTTGGTTTAAGAGGAAACAATGGTTCCTCGTCATGGTTCCTCAGGACACTCAAATCCTTCACCCTCAGAGTGGGGCTCAACATCCCTTTGGATTCCAAGCCAAGCTGTTCCATTCAGGCCACTGGCCAAGGGTTGCTTCTCAAACAGCAGCAATCCAGAAAGCAAGAAAATCCACAGTGGCTCTGTGCAGGGGATGTCCCCTGCCAGTATAGGATTCCAGTGGTGGCTGGGCAAGAAATTACCAGTAAATAGTGTAAGATAAGAGGTTAAGGGCTAAAAATAATTAGGCTCCACAGTATAGCTGGAGCAAAATTCGAGTCATCCATAATCAGAGACATTTGTGCTTTGTTCAATATTAAAAAAGAAAAAAAAAAAAAAAGCCTGTCCCCAAAGCCTATGACATTTCAGAATTACAGTAAAACTGAAGAAATTTTCTCTAGGAAAAAGGTGACCCATTTCCTCAGACTGCATCCCTCTTTAGCAAAAAAACTGAACACAAGCTGTGAGAAAGCCTTGAACATTCCCTGGTTGCTCCAAAATCTCATTTCTACAAAAATCAGTTTTGATGTATTTAATTTTCAGTCCTAGTCATGCCATTTCAAACTCAGGCATGTTTTGATGGAGGAAATAAAAAGACTGCAATAAAATAAAAATTCACAAACTCATGAAGAAAGGCAATCTCTTTGCATGCTGCAAAGTGGCCTGCAATGAAAAGATAACCATGCTTTTTATGCAACACTTCATGAAGAAAAAGCTTTATTTTTGTCCTGTCCTATCCAGCGAGCAGGGACTTGTGAATGCAAATGCTTTTGTTTCCTGGGATCTGTTTGTGAAGCTTTGAGGCACTTGGTTATTCAGGCACATGCTTGGCAATTTCCCCATCATGAGTCATGTTTTCTTTAGCTGTTATTTGTGACTTTGATATGTGGATCTCAAAGCACCTTTAAACAAATGTGTCAGTGTAGATGGAGAAGCTAAAGCAGCAGCAGATGAACAACTTTTCCAAGGAAGAGATTCAGAACACAGCATAGCCATGAAGAAAATTCACACATCCAGAGAGAGGCCGAAGTATTTCGCCAGCAAGGACTAAAGTAGATGGAGGGGTCATGGCTGAATTCACTGGTCTGTTTTGCCTGCCCAGGGCTCAGCTCAGCTCTGGTCTCTACACCTCACTCAGGGTGCTGATGATGTGCAAACACAACCCCACATCAGCCACGGTTTTTGAACACTTCCAGGAATGGTGACACCACCCCTTTCCTGGGAAGCCTCTTCCAACGCCTGACAACCTGTTTCACAAATAAATTCTTCCTACTATCTATCTAAACTTCCCCTGGTGCAACTAGAGGCCGTTTCCTCATGTCCTGTCAGAAATATGTTTATTAAGAACCACCACTACAAAGATCCCTAAATCCCAGCCCTTTGTGGGGGACACAGCAGCCGTGTGCAGGCAGTGGGGTGAGCTGGAGTTGTGCCACTGGGAGGGTGTTGGACCTGATCAACACCAAAAGTGAGAGGGATCAAATGCACAGCCCTGGCATTTATCATCTACCAGGGAACAGGACCCCAAAGGCTGGGAAATCCAACTGATGAGATGCAAACCCCTTCCTTCGGGAAGGCCACACTGATTGTGACTGTGGTGTTTGAATCAGCAAAGCAGAATGTGCCAAGTGGTCTGGGGCAGAAGGGCAAAGACCACCACAGTCCCCAGTGAAGCTGCTCTGTACCATGTCAGGTTGTGCCTGCCTGAAATCTGCCAGTTTTATGAATATAACCCAGCCCAGAGATTGTTTTAATGTAAAAAAACCCCACTGGTTTTCTTGGGTCAGCTACAGAAGTCCATGAGNCTGCCTGAAATCTGCCAGTTTTATCAATATAACCCAGCCCGGAGATTGTTTTAATGTAAAAAAAAAAACAAACNGAATGTGCCAAGTGGTCTGGGGCAGAAGGGCAAAGACCACCACAGTCCCCAGTGAAGCTGCTCTGTACCATGTCAGGTTGTGCCTGCCTGAAATCTGCCAGTTTTATGAATATAACCCAGCCCAGAGATTGTTTTAATGTAAAAAAACCCCACTGGTTTTCTTGGGTCAGCTACAGAAGTCCATGAGGAATTCACAGTGGGAGAAGAGGAAAACCTCCTCAATTTCAGTGCAGGCAGCCTCAAAACCCAGCAGGTCTCTAGGCTGCCAGCAGATACCATCCTGAACCAAAAATGAGGGTGTGGGACAGAGGACTGGAGCAGAGCCCTTCCCTGAACACAGGGCTCTCTCCTGGGGGACAGGGTAAGGGCAGCTGCAAAGATTTATGGCCACACCATTCAAGATCTGTTTAGGGAAAGAGAAGTCATCTCTTTGAGGAGAGTTGGGGGTTTCAGGATTTATTTTATTATTTTTATTTTGTTTCAATTAAATTTATTTTTTATAATTCATAATTTTTTTGCAGGAGGCAGGTATTTGTTTTTTTTTCCCAGGATTGGGGAAAAAACATCAGGTTGGGGGCTTTTTAAGTTTAGTAGGGAGTGAAATAGAGGATGAAGGGGTTATTCTTTAGTATGGGTTCTTACATATCAGGTTTTCATTTTGGCTTGGCAGGCATTTGCTTTGTGCTTTTACTGTGGTGTGGGAATCCTTTGCTGAGTCTGGGTGGGAACTTCTGGAGGGTAGGTTCTTCCCCTCTCTCCTGTGCTGCTCTCTTTCATGGCAGACTTTTTGGTTTGTGTTCAGTTGAAAGTCAGGGTCTCTCTGAGGCTGAAAATTCAGTCTGGGGGGATGAGATGCTGCAGAAAAGCTAAGGAGAAGAATCTGAGCTGTCCCTGCTCATGGCAGGGGATTGGAATAGGATGATCTTTAAGGTCCCTCCCAACACAAACCATACTGGGATTCCATGAAAATCTTCCCTCATGGCTATTTCAGGAAGGGAGGATGGGGCAAAGTTCAATTATCAGCTTCTATTCTAATTCAAGCTGCACACATGGCTGAGTTAGGGATTATGTGCTATTGCACATCTGAGCCTCTGTTCCCAAAGACTGAACCGGACCTCAGAATTTAGAAGCACATGCATATGTACATATTTATCTACTGAGCAAAACAACAATATCTGCAATGCTTTTTATTTGCCTGCTGGGCTTTGAGATTTAAAGACTTGCAATTTCTGGCTTTTCTTCGCAATCCTAAAAGACAGCCTATTCTTATTTTTTAAATGGAAGTTGTGAGTTATACAATTATATGACTCAAGCCTGGAGTACTTAAAGAAGACAGGAATAAAGCTAATGTGAATCCCCCAACTCTTACAAATACCGGAGGAACATAAAATAAAAAACAATATCTTTGCAGTCTGGTAGAGAGCAGGTCCTGCTCTGTGCTGCTGCTGACCATAAACCTCACAATCTCCAGTGCCTGAGCAAGTGCCAGGAGGAATGGGGACAGGAGAACAGCTGCCTCCTTACCCTGGGCTAGGTCATTATCCCTGGGATACCCCAGAGTGGCAGAGTGATGCTCCAGCCAGTGGGAGGTGTTTCAGCACTTCCCTCCATGCCAAGGCACCCAGTTTTCTCCTTTCCCCTGCTTTTTGGTGGAGTTACTTCTCCTCCTTCTGCTTCCCAGCCTTCCTTTCTGTTCTATTCTCCCCCAGCTCTTGCAGTGTGCAGAGCAGGACAGATGTAGGCTCCTACACACCATGTTCTGTGGCAGGACACGGGACCTGATGTAAACTCATCCAAACCTGCAAACCTGAAGAGGGCAGGGAGGCTCCTAAAACTGTGGGAGGAATGAATTATCCGGCTCTGTGCAAGAGCAGCACCCAGAGGCCTCCACAACAAGTGCACGTTTATCTCACTCAGATCTGTCCCTGCACCAGCCCTGCCTCTGCTCCTTCCACTGCCTCTTACACAGCCCAGCTGCTGCCCAGTCCCATCTCTGGATAAAAGGAAAAGTGACTCCACACTGAGGTGTCTTTGTGCAGCTCTGATATTTTCCTGGTTTAAATCATTCCCAGCAGGAGATGCACTGGGTATTCCCACCTCCCCTGCCCGTCTCTCCTTGCCCCACTGATCCCTGTCTCTGGAAGGGCAGGTGGTGCCTGTATTTAAAGCCTCAATCTTCCTGGGCACTGGACCGTGCCCAGCAGCGCACTCATCGCCGGGGCCCAGTTTCACTGACTGATTGTTTTCTGATTCTGTTTGGCATTTTATCCTGGCTGCGTAGAAAACTTATTATAAAATCATGTTTGTGTTCCATAGATTATATCTGTGGCTCACTGCAGGGGGAGGACAGAGCATGACAGGCAGAGTCAGAGGCCGAGGTGACAGGGACCGAGCTGCAGTGCAGTCCTGCTGCTTGCAGGGGACAGAACAAGAGCCCCTTGGCCAGCCATGGGTTATCCTGGGGGTAGGATGGGGAGGATAACAGTTAATAATTAGCTGTTGCAATTCTCCTGGCCTGATCCGTGCCACATGCCACAAATAAATGCTCTAAATACAGAATAGCTTCATATTAAATGATTGCTACAGTCCCTGCTGCTACTATAAATCTGTTAGTCTTTCCTCTAGACAGCCCCAACTTAGAGCTGCTGTTAATTTGCACCTGTATGGAGCCCAACAGCCTGTGACAGAACCAGAGAAAATTATTATTCAGGATTTTGGTTGTTTCTTGGGTTCTGGGAGCAGTCAAGACCTGAGAGATGCAGTCTGCAAGGAGAGCACCCGCAGTGTCCCAGAGGTTTAGGACTGCAGTGCTTCAAATGGCAAAATGCTGTGCCTGGAGGAGTGGGAGGTGGGAAGCTGTGACCCTGGTGGGTCCTTTTAGTGCCACATTCCTTGGGTTGTGATACCAGGCACTAAAGCCACTCTGTCCTCCCACCAACCTCCATGTGAGCCATGGAAATGGTGTCATGTGAGTTCAACTGTGCACAGCAGCAGGAGAGACACTTGGCATTGCAAATGGCACAGAAATGGAGGTGCCCATCCCTTCTAACCATGGTTTCCCCATGTTCCTCCCAGATCTATTCCCTGCTCACCTCCCAGCCGTGCAGAGAGAGTGTGGCTGGGATATGACTGGTGGCATTCATCCTTCCTCCCCTCAGCCTCTCTCCTGGCGAGAGCTAAGCATGCAGACTCATGTTTTGTCAATTACTTGACAAAAACATTCCCAAAACAGGGAAGGGGTCTACAGAGAAAGGTCAAGGAGAAAAAGAAAGTGTTACTTCTGGAGAAACAACCAGACATGACTTCTTGAAGAGGTGGAAAAATGTTACTCTCCCTCCCTCTCTCCAGAGTTGTTTCTGATCTCCAAAACACACATTTCAGAAGGGGGCTCCTCTATTTCCCCCATCCCTGAGCACAGACAGATCTGATGAATTCTCCTCCCCACTTCACCAAAAAGCAAGAGGTACCCCTTGTTCATGAGTTCATCACAAGATGCTGGTGGTGCCAGAGGCTCCACGTCAATGGAATCGCCCGTCTGGAACAACCCCCGTGTATCTCTCCATCTCACTGACTCTTGTTCCATTTCATTCTCAGCTGAAATTGGATCTTTTATCTCTCCTCCCTTGCCTGTGACTCTTATTTTCCCCCTCATACTGTCTCTGTTGCTATTTATTATTTATTCCATTGCTGTCCTGTTTAACGCTGCAAAATGGTTGTGCAGGTGGCTTCTGTGGATGGTGCTGTAGAAAGCAAAGGGATCCAATCATCTGCCCGTCCCAGTGGAGCTGACTGAACATGTCCCAGCATTGTGGGAGATGGGAATCCCTCAGCAGCACCCTGGGTTCTTTACTGCCCACTACTCTGAAACGGCCACAGTGCCTTGGAGACACTTTCAGGGAGGTGGTTACGGAGAATCCCAGCTAAAGCAAGAAGCCTCCAGGACCTGGGGCTCTTCTTGCAGTGATCCTGGGGCATCACCTTACTCCTAAAGGACTGAATGACCTTTCCTGGAGGACTATCTGGGATTGTACAGTCTGCATCCATTGTACAGTCTGCATCCATGCTCTGGAGACCCCATGGGTCCTAAGGTCACACCACTTTGGGAAGCCCTGGGATGTGCAGGAGTCAGGGCAGCAAGACACAATGACTCCTCTTGTGAGGTTTCTTCCTACACTGGGATTTTTATCACACGAATGCCACGCTGCAGCTGGTTCTGGGAAGTCTTCTGCCCACACACTAAATAAATTCTGGTGTGGTGCTCTGCTTCTCTATGGAAACCGTACCCTGCATTTCTCTCCATAGGATTTTTCTCATTTCAGGTTCCATAATAAATTAACGAGAAGATGTTTTCTTTACACCAGCCATAGGAGAGACACTTTTCTGTACTCGATTAATCTTTAGTGATCTATATTAAATATTTATCTGAAGAAACGAGGCCTGTATTGCAGCAACATTTTCTATTATGAGACTTTATCACATCAAAAGATATTTTCCTGGTGCTGACTCCTTCGTCTGTACCCAGCCAGCATTTCCAATGGAAGGGTAACTTTTTTTTCCCCTTTCTCTCCCAGTGACCTTTTCCCTCCATAACAAGCTGCTGATATGTTAGAATTTACTGGGTTATAAACATTTTTTATCGAGTAGGAGGGAGCTGGGTGATTTGGCACCAGCTTCCCTAATAAAACCCAGGGGAGAGGCTGCGATGTTTGACACCAATAAAGGCTTGGAAGGAGCTGCAACCTCCTGGGATGCTGGTCACGAATGACAAGGGGAGTTGGGGAGTGTCAGTCACATAGCTGCACTCTGCTGAGGCACTATTGGAAGGAGTCCAGCTCGCTGGCATGGGAGAGGGAGCTGGGAGGGACCTGGTAAAAGACTCCTCTGTTCTTTCCCAGCATTTCTGAAATTGTGTGATTTCTCACATGGAGCAGTGAGCTGGGATCCCTAAACCCTCCTTTGCAGCAGCTGGGAGGTGCGAAGATACTGAACAAATGAGATTAATAAAGGATGAGGACCTTGTTGCTGTGGACAGACACTGGTCCTGTAAGAACACAGAGAACTCTGATCATAGTTTGATTTTGAATAAGTGGATGAATTTTTCCATCCTGAGACAGACCTAACATAGGCTAGAGATAATCAGAATTATGGTTGATCTATTGAGGCAGTGCCAAAAGGAAACCCAGACACAGAATTCTGCTTGTGGTATCAGGTCCTGAACAAAACCACAGCAAAAAGAGATGGTCCAAGTTCAGCCAGAGGTCAAAACTCCCATGTCTCTGCCTCCCAAGGGAGTGGTGCCTTAACTGGTCAATAACTAAAATACCAAAAGCCTGAATAAATCATCTCATGACTAGATATACACACATTATAAATGTTTAGTTCTGATAATATATGACTGAGCTGTTATTTTGACAAATAGCTAGTGAATAATATATCTGATGAACTGCATAATATTTTACTAATGATTAATTTATTCATTGGAAATAAACAAACAAAACCCAGCCTTTTTCTCTGCTATACTAAATAACTCTAATGGCTGCAAAGAGCTTTGAGGCCCCTGGATGAGCCATGTCTGTTGTTCCTCCTTTTATCATGGTGTATTTCTAGTGATTTATTACCAGGGATAATAAATTCATGGCTTATGTTATGGACAGCCTCATTTAAGATTGTAGCAGATCCTGTTTAAAAACTCCTGGTTTTGTAATGCCCACTAAAATGTACCAGAATTTGGCACTTAAGACAGTTATTTACCCCCACAATGGGCTGAAATACCTTTTTAAAGTCTGGGCCAAGCTTATCTGAAACATTCTGACTGGGGAAATGTTGTTTGGGATGCTGTCCCTAGGGTTAGTTACTACAGGATATTTAGTACAGGACGGAAGTCTGTAAGATTTAGTTGAGAATTGCCCTGGCTATGCTTTTCCCTCACTCTCAATTCCACTCAGAAATACAATTTCTGTGAGTTCTCAGAGAAGATAAAGGACCAAAGAGCAAGAGCTCTTCCTCAGAGCTTTCCTGCGCCGGCGGGCTGATTGATTACGGATCGGAGGCTGCTCCAACTTCCCTTCCTAAATGAAAAATTGAGAGCTCTTAAAAATTGAATAAAATATGCCATTCTGAGAAGGATTTCCACTGGCATGAGCACAATAGGAGGTAGTAGTGAGTTGCTCAATATTTCTGTGTGCTCTGGCTAATCCTCCACTGCTCAGTCCCTGCGCACTGTCCCCGTGGCACCTGAGGATAACTCATCTGTAATTGGTACGGGCTCCACTTCTGTGTCTCCAGACAAAGCTTAAATCGTTCACGTTTGGGAGAGCTCCAGCTTCAGCTGTGGCTGGAGCTGCCCAGGAGAGGATTCCTTATAGTAGCTACTTTCAGGGCTGCAGAATCTGGCTTTGTTCCATGTTGGAAGAATCTGGAACAGCTTGTAATGTTTTCACTAGACAAAATCTTGTCAAAATAGCTCATTCCTTAGATCTCTTGCTCTCACCGTAGTCACTGGTGACCGGAGAGGCCAGGATATCAAAAATGTGTTGAATCCAATTCATCAGCCTGAAACACTATACTGCTAACAAAATAAAACATTATGACAAAAGCTTACTTGGGAGAAAATGTTTTTCTACCTCACTGAGACAATTTTATTGCACCTAAAATACAAAGACTTTGCCATCCTGTTATTTATTTTCCTCCATCCTTGTAGAACTTCACCAGTTCTGCTCCCCTGTCAGTGCACAATCCCTACTACTATGAGTGAAAATCCTACTTCAGCATTACAAACACTTGCAAGGCCTTGAGAGAGAGATGAGGAACTTCTATGGCAGCTCACAGACAACAGCTGTGCATAGAAAATCTTTTCCTTTGGATGCTCACCCACAATCGTGCAGGAGATGGTCACCAACAGAGCTGATATGTTCAAGGGGGAGATAAAATAATGTCTGTTTTAAAGACCTGTTCCAAATATCTCAGTTCCTTGGAGTGAAAACAATAAACTTAGTTTTATGACTCTTCTGCAGGAGAAAATTAAGTCCAAGTACAGTTGGCAATTATCCTGTAAGCTTATATATAGCAGCATTCAGCCTCTTGCACACTCTTGGTTCCATTTTTGTTACCTGATGGCAGTGCTGGTAATTTCTGTCCCTTATTACAGAGTCATTTCAGAGGGAAGCATTCCCAGATTTCATTTAATCCACTATGCCCATGCAAGATGCTTCAGACCCCTCAATAGCTGTGTGCACCTCAAACATCAATGGTTCTGTGGGCACAGGGTCATTGATGAGGCTCTGTGAGCAACAGAGCCCTATTTGCTCTGTCACCTCCTCATGAATGATTTGAATTGGAAAGGATCTTAAAAACCATCCAGTTCCACCCCTGCCATGGGGCAGGGACATCTTCCACTATCTCAGATTGCTCCACGCCCTGCCCAACCTGGCTTTGAGCATTTCCAGAAATGCAATGAGGCATCCACAACAATATTCCTGGAGAATTTACACACACAAACCCAGGGATGTTGGTGGGATTAGCCCATCACTTAATGGTGACAGTGGTCACCCCACTTTATCTAATTCCATGCTCAAAGCTCAAAGCCAGATTGGATGGCACTTGGAGAAACTTGGGAGAGTGGAAGGTGTCCCTGCCCCATGGCAGGGGTGGAACTGGATGATTTTCAAGATCCCTTCCAGCCCAAATAATTCTGTGACTCTGTGATGTAACAGGCCCCTGGGTGGTGCATGTACCCACAGAAGCATTGGAACAGCTTGTTTCAACATCCAAAGGCTTTTTTCTCCTTTCAGATCAATTAAGTTCATCTGAGATCATCAAGCAATTAGCAAAACTTCAGTTGTGGCATTGCTAACTTAGCCACAAGTGTCTGTTCCCTGTGCAATCCTGTGGCACGATGGAAGATTCTGGAATATATTTCTCTCTGGGTTTGCAGTGCTATTGCTCTGTGGCCTGCTCTCCCTGCTTATGCATGCTGACGAGATTTGCTGTTATGAATTGCACCACAAAACTACCTTCAAACTCAAATTTAATAACCTAAGTATTATGAAGATCAATATTATGGCTATTCTCATTCATATGATTAACACTAATATAATTTGGGGAAATATTTATGCTGCAGTAGTGACTAGAGACCTGGATTAAGAGGAGATCCTTGGCATCTCCACGGAAGAAAAGACACCATTCTCTCCAGATGGGCACTGAAGTGCAATACTCCATCTCTGAGTCTCCACGGGTTTGGATATTTTATGTAAGTTATCTAATGAGATAACAAACCAGCCTTACAATCCCTACAGCCACACTGGTGACTGTTTGAAAATCATGAGTCAGGCTCAAAAAAAGAATTAAGAGATTGGTTTTAAAATTCATGAGACTTTTAAAATCTGATAAACTTCAGGGGGTTTTTTCTTCTTCTTCTTTTTTTTTTTTTTTGCCTTCTGCTTTCTGAGTATGTAGGAGTTGTATTATCAAGTTTTCCTCTGCAATTATGAGGGCCGTAAACTTACTTTAAAAATTGAGTTGAGACATTTACATAATCACAGGACTCTGAAAGTGTGGGCTTTGAAGAGACATTAAATAGTCTTGAGATACAGTTCATCATGTGACTTGGCAACACTCACCTGCTGAACAGTACAGCACAGACTCCAAATATCAAATACTCCCAAGGAACACTGAGGAGTCTTTTATGGGTGGGAGGGGGGAATCTGACACTTTCACAGTCTGCACATGAATGGGGGATAAGAGGAAAACAGGAGAAGGAAGACAAAACACAACATATTAGTCTGGTGGGGACTATTCATTTAGCTTTAACCAGAGATGAAGCTAAAAAAACTTCTTGTGTTATTCCTACCTTTCCTGCTTGCTCTTAACCATGCAACACAGGGTTTTCCCTGTGTACCAAGCTCTCTGATTAGCCTTACCCTGGCTGTGCACCTGCACTCCCCAGGGACAGCCCCAGACGTTTGGAGGGGAGTTGAAAGTAATGTTCTTTCTGGGTTTTTGCTCCAGAGCTGGAAGCTAACACTGAAATATTTAATGCTGAATACTCAATGGACAGGTTTGCCTTTGTTCAAAAGGAAATAACCAGTATGAGAGAAAGGGGAAGGAAAGCAAAATGAGGTTGGGTGGCGATACATGGGCTGTGGAAACACCTTTCAGGGATGCATGGACAATGGAAACACATTTACAGGGATGCAGAGGCAATAAAACACCTCTGTTCCCTTAACACAACACAGCTTCTTCCACCTCCAGGTTGCTGTGTGGTGGAAGTGTCCCTCACTGGTCAATGCATCCTCATCCAACCTGAATGCCCTGAGTGCTCTGTGATGCTCAGATCTCAAATCAGTGCTCAAAGCCAGCCCATGCTCCAGCAGAGCTGCCAGTCACTACCAGTCCATGAAACGTCTTTTTGCAGCTTGCAAAGAGGCACTTTTACTGCAGAAAGGAAAAGCTCAGTGTCAGGATGCTTCACTGAGTCACAGTCCAGAGACAGGTCCCAGCTGTAAGTTACAGGGGAACAGCTCTTCCAGTGGCTTTTCCATGACACTCACTCGAGGAATGAGTGACTGGTGCAATATCAGACATTTTTGAGCCTCCAGACCCCAGTGAGAGCATAGCCATCAAACAGGGTTCTCCTTCAATAAACTTTGTGTATCCCTGGGGATGGAAAGCATCCAGAGGCTTTTCCTTAAGTGACCTCTAAAATGCCTGGTTGTTCCCTACCCCTGCTGAAACTGATGGCAGGAAAAAGCACAGCGTGGGTTTTTGGACCAGCAGGTGTTGAAGGGTACATCAAAGGAGTCCCTTCAATTTGGGCTAAGGAACTCCAGGAGGCAAAACACCTCCTACCTCCATCCCAGAGCAGAGAATTTCCATGTGGCTGCCTAAAAAGTGTGTAACATCAGCAGGCTCAGTCAGGAGGCTCCTGCACCTCCAGATGATGGCTGTCCACGAGCAGGGGCTGTGTCAGTGGGAATCCCAGCCCTGCAAGGCTGCACAATGTCCTGAGCAACCTGATTTAGTGGGGGCATCCCTGCCCATGTCAGGCTTAGGACTAGAGATCTCTAAGGTCCCTTCCAACCCACGCCTTTCTAGGATTCCACAATTCTATTTAATTCTGCCATAGCACAGCTTTTCTGGAACCTCTCCTTTCTCCAAGCAAGCTCTTTCAATGCAAGCAGAAATACAGGCTGGCTTGACCTGATTGGGAATTTGATGGAATGGCTTCCTCTCCCGGCTGCTCACCCCTCTGCTGGGAACAGTCTGCACATTAAAGCAGATGTTGGTTGCACTCGGGTCAAGTTTCCAAGCTTTCTTTTGCAGCCATAAGGGCTAGAGACTCTTCCCTCCCTCCCTGCACTCATTTCTTAATTAAAGCTTAAATTCTGATGTCGTCACATGACTGTAGGAGCAGAGCCCCAGGCAGGCATTTAGTGCTCTGTGTTGTCAGCAGGACTTTGATTTAGAAGCATCACAGATCCTGTAGAGGATCCCATCCCTCTGTGATTCCCAGCCTGGCCCTGCTGGCAGCTGCCACTGCCAGACCTCAAGGCTCCCTCTCAGGGCAGGTGCTGGAGCAGGTCAGAGGCTTTCCCACACCACAGAGCATAGGGATGGGGAGGATCTCTGTCCTCTTGGAACAGTGGTTCCAGAGCCAGGCAGCTGCGAGGAGTCTGGCAGGGAGGCAGGAGGAGGAGGAGGAAGAGGAGGAGGAGGAGGAGGAGGAGGAGGCGGCAGCTGCCAGCAGCCTGCACTGCAGTGCCTCAGCCCAGAGAGCTGGGTGGGTGTAAATACCACCCCTATCCCTCCCCTCCCCTCCCTGTCGGTGTTTTTCACTTGATGGGATGTATTTAACCAGGAAAAAAAATGACTTCCTGGTGAAGGGAACCTCATGGCAGCTCCCTGTAAATACTTTGTGGCCACAGTGCCAGTGGTGGAAGGGTGAAGAGCTGCAGGTGTGAAATGAAGACACAAGAGCTCCCAGGCTTGGCCTCCCATAAATACAGCCCTGATGCACACCCCTGGCAGCCAAATGCTGCCTCCATCCACCCAGTGCCCAGCAGCAGAGCAGGTATCACCTGCCCAGGGCTCTCCTGAGGGAAGCTGGGCTGTGCCAGGACACCTGGATGCTGCATCAGCTCCTTCCCTGGGCACACGTGGGCAGCAGCACAGAGGAAGCGCTGGCTCTGCACAGGAATATTTGACATCACACTGCCTGCAGAGGAGATCCTGGCACAGTGGGCTGACCCAAACCCTGCTGCAGGCAAAGCTGAGCCCTGGGTTTCTCTGTGTCCTTGGGCTCTGTACCTGCTCTTAGCAGCTTAGCACAGCAAACCCGCCTGGACAGCTCCAGCTGCTCCGGTGGGACACATTTTGTTCCATTTACAGAGGCTGGTGGGTGGCAATCAGCAAAAAAGAAAGGGAAAAAATACACTTTTTGAAACCCAAGGGAAACATTAGAGTGATCCAGGAATAGAAAAACCCCTATAATGGGGGGGGAGGGGGGTCATGCCTTCTTCCAGTGCTGTTGGTGCCAGAATAAAATTATTCCGTCCATCTAACAGGATGACTTTTTTATTTTAATGTAGCAGCTTCTCTGCTGAAATAAGCATCTGCCTAATTTGAAAACAGAATTAATAATCTGCTCAAAAAAACACCCTAATTTTTTTTTTTTTTTTTTTTTTTTTAATTAGANCCCCTAATTTTTTTTTTTTTTTTTTTTTTTAAAGTAGTGAAAGCTTCTCTTTGCCTTGTTAGCCTTTAAAATATGTTCCCAAGCCAGTGGACCATAGTCTGCTGCTCTGGAGAAATCTGAGATGAATGTGCAGAGTCATTGCTGTCGCAGCATGCTGGGAGCAGCCCTGCTGGGCACAGCCTCTGCTTGGCATGTGGAGGGGAAAACTCCCCACCATGCAAGAGGTCTCTGAGGATACAGGATGTGGACACCCTCATCCGAGCCCACCAGGGTGCAGATCTCTTTGGAAAGGTTCAGTGACTAAAATATTTCTGTGCTGCTTCTGGGATTCATTGGGAGGATGATCAAAATATTTCATTCCAGATTGAGAAGGGGAATTTTTGTGCTGGAAGATGTCACTCTGCAGAGCTGTGCTAGAGCTCAGCCAGTCCAGCTGAGAGCTTACCTGGTGAGCAGGCACTGATCTGCCTTTGCAGGCACACAGCTCACAGGAGTGCTTTTCTCCAGAGGAACTGGCATGTCCTAAACACAAGAGCCTTACTACAATGTGAACTTATCAACTGCTTTGCTCTGTTCCTTCCCCTGTGGGCTGGGCATGCACTGCTGCCTTCAGATGTGGGGCTGCCCTTCCCCGAGCCTGCCCAGATGTCCTGCTCCCACATCTTACAGCTCCAAGCATATCAAAGGCTGGTGCCACTTATCCTTCCTCTAGCCCTCTGTTCTCAAGAATATCAAAGGGAAGGAGAGGTGTGTCCTTCTGTCAAATCCTGCAGCTGCCAGGGATGTTCCCAAGCCATCGCCATCTGAATCCAAAGGCAGCCAGAGCAGCTGCTCCTCCAGCCCAAGCAGGGCCAAGCTCTGTGCCTGCTCAGACAGCCCAGGACTAAGCTCTGCACAGTTCAGCCCCAGCCATTCTCTGCCAGCCCCTATTCCTGCCTGTATTCTGCTTATGCAAATACATGAAAAGCTGCACATATGCAGGAAGTTGCATTATGCAGGGGATGTAACAACAGCAGTCCCTGCACTGCATGAGGAATGAAGGCTGTGGCTGAAGGAGATGCTGTGTGATGGAATTGTCTGGTTTATGCCCATCACTGAGTGGCTCCTCTTTGCCAGACTGCTTTTAGAGCTGGTGAGACAGGAATGTAAATTGTGGCTCCTGTAAAGTTACATAAACCTGTAGTAATGTCATTTTTAGATTAACATTTACATTGAAGACAGCACTAGAAGGCCTCATTGTTTACATGCACTATGGAAATGGATTTCAGGTTTTGGTTTACACATATTTATTTACACAACATTTACTGATTACAAACCAATGTACATCACTTGTTTACATGCATAATGTAAACCAGGGAGATTCTGTATTTTCTGCCTGTATGGATTTCCACTGCTCATTCCACATGGAGGAAAGGGCCTCCTTTCATCTCAGCTCCCTCTGTCCTTCAATTGTTGTGCTGTCTCTCCTAAAACAGCCTTGCCTCTGACTAGAAAACATAAAAGTTGATGTCCCCTTTAAACAGATAGCATAAAACCCTAATAGGAAAACCTTGTCAGCAGAACTTCAGCATGACTAAAAAAGCCCAAGCAAAGATTAAAAAGCCTAACAGTGCCTATCAATTCATACCAGAGCTAAGCATCACCTTAATGCTGTTTGAGAAGAACGTTCACGGTGCTTTCTTGGATGCTTCAGGCATCCAGACAAGTGGAACAGGACTGAAAACTTGCCAGGGTGTGTGTGAGAGAGAGGATCTGAGACTGCAGCCGTGCTGTACAGTTTGTCACAGCCACAGCACCCAGGTCCCTGCACCCAGCCTGGTATTTTGGGAAGCACCAGGCAGAGCTGCATCCCTGCTGCTCATTTGGCTCTCAGTCCCTCGCCCAGCCGTGTTGGGGAAATTATTGTTGGTTTTTTTTCCTTCATCCTAAGATGCTAAAAGCTGAACCCAGGGGAAATCAAAGCTGAACCCTAGGGAATTTTAAGATTTCAAAGTCACAGAGTGAATAACAAGGACAGTCGGTTTGTTGGTTTTTTCAGTCCTTCCCTAACTCAAGGCTATAAAAACTCCTTGCAGATTCAAACTGAAGTCCAAACAGCTACACACAATACACTCAAAATCAAAATGTTTCTCCTTTGACATTTTTTAAGTGGCACTACTTGACTTTGTGCCTTGAGATGAACTTTTGTGCCTCAAAAACTGCAAAATAAAAAATAAAAAGATTTTCACTGGATTAATAAAATGAAAACAAACAGCAAGGCTTAAACCTTTCACTGAGCCTGAAATGAAATGTTTTCATTTTTTCATTTTACTGAAAAGTTGAACAAACATCCATTTCATATCAACCCATTTTTAATGTTATTTTTGTTCTGTACAACCAGTGAACCATAAAATCAATTATTTGTAGAGCTCTAGTGACCAGTAGATTAAATTCAATGCGATAGAGAGACAGCAAAAAGAGTCAATGAGGAATGGAGAGATGGGAGAAGAACAGCCTGAGAAGATGATGGAAGCAGCTCTAATAGATTTTGTCTCTGCCAGTACTTAGCACAACCAAAACAACTTCACAACCACTTTAAAACAACTTTAATGCACATTGCTGCTGGAAACAGCAGCTTCACCAGCCCCCTTTGTCACCTTCCTGCCTCCATCCACAGTCCTGTCCCTTTGTTACCTCCTGACCACAGAATGAATGAGATCAGAAAAATGATCTAGCTAAAAATTTAATTTTTTTTTTTTTTTTTTTCCCCCTGTCAGACCACTTTTCTGCCAGATCATTTCCTCAGTTGTGGAAATCACAGTTTTGCACGAAACCTGCCTGGAAGGTGTGGTCAGGAAAAGTCACACTTCTGTAGGTTGGAGAAAACTTCAGCCTGGAGAAAGGAGGCTCAAGAGGGACGTTCTCCCACTCTAGAACTCCCTGACAGGAGTGACAAGTGACAAAGAACAAGAGGAAATGGCCTCAAGCTATGCCAGTGGAGGTTCAGGTTGGACATCAGGATGAATTTTTTCATGGAAAGGGTGGTCAGGTGTTAGGGGCTGCCCAGGGAGCTGGGGGAGTCCCCATCTCTGGAGGTGTCCAAGGAAGGTCTGGATGTGGCACTCAGTGCTCTGGGCTGGGGACAAGGTGGGGATTGCTCACAGGTTGGAGTTGATGGTCTTGGAGATCTTTCCCAACCAAAATGGTTCTGTGATCTGTGATTCTGATATAAAACCAGACATAAAAACCTCACACTCACTGACCAGCTTGGCCAAGCCCAGTGCCTGGTGTAGGAGTCACATTCTGCTTTTGCTCAGAAATAACAGAACACAACAGAAGTTCATTATCCTTCCATCCAGAGCAAGCAGCCATACAAACCCTGGTGTTGTGTATGCAGCTCTGGGCAGTGGGCAATGCTGGAACACTTTCTCCAGAAAATAAATTGGTGAATTTTCCTTGAAGTCAATAGTTTCATGTATTTATGTCACAGAAAATCTGGCTCATTGTTTTTAATTTGTGGTGCCATAAAACTTTGAAAGTTTTGTGAGACAGTTTTGTGAGACTAATTTTTTCCCCTCTTTTTTAAAAATTTTGTCCTCCTTTTTTGTTTTTTAACCTTTAAGGGAAAATTCAAGCAGTAGAACAGCATATGCATTTCTAAGTCTATTGTAGCCCTTGCCATGTGCAAAGATCCTGGCTCCAGGATCCTTCTCTTCCTCTTCACCGAGGAAGTGACACATTTAGGGAGCATGTAGCTGCTCAGATTTGTGGGTTTTCTAGGACTAAATAAAAATCTCTAGTGTGGCTGAATGCATTCAGCAGCACAAATCCCTTTATGGGCACGCAGTGTAGTGTCCACTCTGAACTGGAGAAACAGGGAAATAACAGAAATGTTGGTTAGACGGGACTCTGGGGGTCCCTAACCCAATGTCTTCCAATGTTGAAGCAGGAGTAGTCTTGAGCACATCAGCTGAGGCTTTGTCCAGCCAAGCCTTGAACCCACCCAGAAGAGAGATACCTCTCACCTCTCCACTGGCCTGTCCCACACCTGCACCATCCTCCAAATAAAACAACATTTTGAGGGAAATAAAATTCTTTTTCTCCCAGGCAGCATCCTAAACAAATTAGAGCTTGTGCAGCAAGTTACTCCCAACATCTCCTGTCTCAGGAGCTCCTTTTCCTGTTTATCTACCCAGGGACATTGCTGTAACAAGTGTATGCAATCAGCTCTGTCCTGTCATTGCCAACAGAGGGATGGGGCAGGACTGGCTGCTTTGGTGTCACCTCCCCCAATAAGTTTTGAATCTGCTGGTGTATTTTAAACAGACCTGACAGAGCTCTCAGAAGGATCCTGTACTTGCAGGTCTCATGAAATAAGGCAGCCTCTAAATGGTCCCGCTGCAGGAGAAGTTGCAAGGCGAGCAGATCTCCTTTTTATACCCCAGGGTTTCCCTGCTCTCTTACACAGAGAGACAGATTTCCCCGTCTCCACTGTCATTTCAGAAAATGGAATTAAACTCCCACACACGGAAAATCCGCATTTCTCCTTGCACATGCACACTCCACTCCCAGCCCCGTGTGATCATCCATTTTATATTGCTGTTGTCCCTCATGTCCAAATGTCTTGCAGCTTTTAATTAAGTCTGCCCAGCAATGCAGAGCAGGAGAGTGCTGCCAGCTCCCCTTCCCAGGGAGCAGGGAGGGGATTGAGGCACAGAGAAATGAGCTCACCCACAGCCACACCATGAGCCTGGGGCAAAAATCCAGATCCTGCCTGTGTCACCTCTCTGCCAGTCTACTGTGGCCTCCTCTTCCCAAGGAGCTGTGTCCTGTCCCTGTTTTGCCTTAGAACTGGCTGTGACAGCTTGTCTACTCAGCTGGATGAGCCCATCTCACCTCTTCCCCCTTTGTCTCCCACGTCCTGTTGCTGACATTGAACAATAAAGCCTCTTTTTTTTTTTTTTCCTAGAAAATATTTGGCTTTTTCCTAGAACTTGCTTCGACTGAGCAGCATCATTAGGGAAATTCCTGTGTCAGTGCCTCTGCCTGGCTATTTGCATGGAGTATTCCAGTGCTCAGCCCACTGTTTGCTCTGCTTTGCCTTACAGCTAAACAATCAGTTTCTGGGAGAAGAAAAAAAAGGAACAACATGACAACATACTTCAAAGCAGTGGGCTGAAGCTGTTAACTGTTCTGTGGTAACAGGGATGTTTTCTGGTCTGAGCAGGACCCCAGTCCCAAAGCCAAGCTGAGCTTCATCTGTTTTCCAGCCTTCCTGCAGTACCTCGTACCCAAGGCTCTCATGATGAGGAACAACAACAAGGATGGTGATAATGAATATTCAGACATCCCACAAACCACTCTCAGCATCTGCCATCCTATCTGCATTAGCATCAGTGTGCACAGATAATGATCAAAGCAGCATTTTCCTGCCAGAGGCCCCCCTAAACCACCCTTATTAGTATGAATCGATGCTGATTAATGTGCTTCCCTAATGCAATTGTATCTACTCCTACTGTTCATTATTTAATATAAAACATCTCCCCCTTTGCTTGCCTTCCTCCTAATACCACATGCAAGGTGTGAGCCTTGACTGAGGGTACCAGGAAAATTAGTGGTCCAAGTTTTACAAGGAAGAGACCTAAAATCCACTGAAATGAAATGCATGGAAGGAGGGAAGGAAACTTTGGAGACTGTGGAGACTGTGACAGCCTTTCCATGCTAGGATTATAGACCTGGATCCAGCCTTCCTATGAAAGATATTGGCAGCTCTGAACTTCTACAGCAATCCTGTTTATGCAGGACATAAAATAGCCCTGCTGACTGCAACAGGCTCTGTGCTTGCTGCTGACAGACCTCTGGACTTCAGCAGGGATGGAAGGAGGAATCCTCCATTATTTTATTTGCTGTTGCTTCCTTTTTAATATCACCTGTAAAAAGGAGAAAATGCTGCATTTTGCCTTGTGCTGGTCTTAGCACCACCAGTGGCTTTGCCTTGGTGGGTTTCCAGTGTGAATGCCACGGTCCTAAAGTGCTGTGTCCATGTTCCCACACAGCAGGACACCAGGGAAATCACCACTAAACAGCCAGGAGTGTTTCAATTAGTGATGGGTGAAGTCCTTTCACCTGGTTTCACATCCTCTCCAAACCCTTGGTCACTGTGGCTGGTTTGAGGTCTGCTGCCATCAGCCTTGGGAGAAGAGCAGGGGTCAGGCCAAACCTCACTCAACAAAATCACAAGTGTCCCAAGGAACTGCCGGACTGAGGGACAAAGTAAAAACCAGCCAACCTAAAAAAGTATGGGAGGAAAGGAGCATTGAAGGAGAAGACTGCACAGAAAATTCCCATGCTCCATATCAGCTGCTTTTCTAAGGAAAGGAGTGATATCCTTAATGCAGGATATGTGCCTCCCTTGGGCTAGTCTAGTGCAAAGAGCAATTGCGAGACATCATTTGGTAGGAAAGAGGCTTCTGTGTTGGAATTAAACAGTTGACAAAATCCCAACAGCTTCACAGATTCTCGAAGTCAATTTAAGGAGCCCACAAAATGAGATTTTACCCCTGTGGGTTTCAGTAAAGCGAAATGTTCTGGGGGAGTGTGTGCACAGTCTAGCTCTTAACTGCGGGAATTGGCTGTGGCTCCACTAATTCTCCATAGCCAGACTGAGTTTGATATTCCTTCAAAAAATGACCAGCTCTGCCAACAGGGCCAGATATTAAAAACAAACAGCCCTGCAACATCCAGCCAGACTCCCACCTGACAGCTCCATCTGCTCTGTGGAACCACGTGAGGCTCTCCCCTCCTCCTCAGCTGGCCACGGCGGGAGCAGGATTGTCCCAGAGGTGTTCCTAAAATGCTCAGCTCCCAGCAGCTCCAACCACCACACACTTGGCTGGAGTTCCCCAAGCATGAGATGACCTGGGTGCCCCTGCAGTCCTCTGTAAACCCTCTCCCTAAATATTTCCACTGGACTTTGTCTCATCTCCAGTTTCTTTTGTGAATGATGACTCCTCCAGCACTGCCACCACCTGCAAGACCCTTCTCAGACACATCCCATGCACACAGAATGCTGATGCCTATTTTCTCCCATGTTGGAAGGAGGATGTTGTGTCCTCCCCATGCCACATGTGTCTTTCATAAATGCTTTAGCAATACCCAGCAGAAACAGAGTAAAACAGATCCCTTTCCACTTCCCATATATAAAGTTCATCCTGAGCTAAGGCTTCAAATTCTTGCCAGTCTCCTATAAACCAAAAGGGAATTTGGTCCTCACCCCTAACAGATAAAACTAGAACTCACAGGCTTCACATGCAAACAAGATTTTTGCTGCTTTATAAAATTGCTTGCTCCGGGTGTGAATTCTCCATCACAGGAAACCTTCCAGGTTCCCCACAAACCTCTGCCAGACGTGACACAGGTATGTCTGAGTCTGCCCTGGGGAAGAGGCACAGATTAAATGACCTCTCAAGGTCTTTCCAGACCTGTTTCTCTGTGATGCTTAGAGACAGGATCCCGGGCTTGATGGATCTGTGGCCTGACCCTCAGTGACAGTTCGTAGATGTGTCTGAACACATCCATCGCGTAGCTCTCCCCCCCCAGCCCCTGCAGACTCCGTGGTGGCATCCTGGGCTGCACAGCTCTTTAGCAAAGGGCAGAGCCACTGCCAGAGGCGTGGAGCAGGGCAGGGATCTGCGGGCTGGGTCACAGTGTGTGTTGGCAGGCAGGGCAGAGGGGGAGCTGGGCAGAGCAGAGTCAGGGGGAAAGGCTTTTGGAAACTGGGATGTTTTCTCTGATGCTCTGTGCACAGACAGTGAGACCTCACTAGTGGAAGTGTGGCAGCAAAATTTCTAATTTTTGGGGCTGTCTTACACCTGAGCTGGACAAGCCAGGACAATATTTTCAACCTCTCCTTGCTGCTGCAAGGGGAGGGGGTTCTGCATTCCCTAGAAGCCACAGGACAGGCACAACTCATTTTCCTTCCCCACACAGAGATGATGCCCCACACCTCCCTGTTACTCTGCAAGTGCTTCTGGCCGTGTGCCCATGGGAGAACACTCCCTGCACACACGTGGCTCCCTGCTCCCCCATCCCCATGTCCATGTCTCCATGTGCACAGTGCCAGGGGCTGTTCACCAGCACTGCCCTGCCCACCAGTTTGCATGGCTGTGTTTTCAAGTGTCTTTCTGAAGCACATTGGGGCTATATAATTATGCAAATGCACACATGGCTCGAGAGTTTTGCAGTGTCTTTGGGTTTTAGCACAAATCTCCTGACACTTGCTGGCTTATTCCCCCTCACTCCAAAGTGCTTGCTGCTTTAATAGGAGGTTCATGTGAGCACCCCAGCTTTTCAGATTAAAATGAAGAGAAAAAAAGTGTGGTTTTGGATAGCACAGCTGGCAAGAAGAGCTTGAAGCAAGCAACAACTAAGGCTTAAAAACCTAGAAGGCAGAGGAAAATCCAAATTCTGCTTATACTCTGTAGGTTTTTAATTTAAACCAAGATCACAGCTCTGGGGGCAGGTCCAAATCATGCATGGAGATAAATCCACCAAGGTCTGTGGTAGGCAGCACACAGCCAAGGCTCATGCACAGCAGTGTGAGAACTGTCACACTGACATGCACCATGACATCTTTATGTGAACCTGAAGCTATTGGCAGTTCCCATGTACAAGTCTGGTACAGAGGCTTGGGCTGTCCAGAGCTTCATTGATTTGAAAAACCTGCTTGGGAACCTGCCTATGAACTGTCTGTCACCACGAATGAAGAACACCCACACCCTCACTTCCCTTCCATCTCGCTGTGTGCTGTGCACATTGCCATGGCACTGCAGCGCCTTCCTCTTGCTATCTCAGCACACCACCCAAGCCTCTGAAGCAATTTGCACTGCCAGCTGAGGGCCATGGAGAACCAAGGGAGCGCTTCCAGGTGGAACAGGGACAATGATGCATCTCCCATTGCCTCCCAGCCTGGAGCCCACGGGAACTGGCTGAGTTCCCACCACCTAACAACTCATCCAAGCTGCGGGGAACCGACATACCTGTATATTTTATATCTGGTTGTAAATCCTTGACGATGTCTTTCCACAAAGGATAAGTAGCTCCGTGAGTGGTGGAAAGGCCCCCTGTCTGAAATAAGCCAATCAAACTCCTTGGAGACATGTTGGTTGGTAGCAGCTGGGTCCTGGTGGGAGGGCTGTACGAGTATATGGTCCCATATAAACAGGAGGTAGAGGAACTCAACAAGCCTCCAGTTCATGCTTTTCTGTCTGCCTTTTTCCTCTCATTCTTGCTCCATTCTGTGGAGTCCTGTTGAAATAGAGAGGGGATAGGAGGAAGGAGAGAGAGAGAGAGAAATGGAGGGGAGGAGAGGGAGGAGAGAGAGAAAGAGATAGTTTAAAAATGGGAATTGCTCTGATCCTTTGACAAACGTCTCTCAGGGTGAAAATGGATGTGAAAAATCAAGTTTTAAAAGACTTCAGTTTTCCTGTGCTACAGCTTAAAGTATTTGGCATTTTATTCATGTACCTAAGCGGTGTCTTTAACCTCCTGAGCATATATCACCTTTGAAATAACCAGGTCCTGACCTGAGATATCCTCACCCCAGCTTCTCCATCATTTCCCTCATGAAGTTCTCCACATTGCTGCAAAGGCGAGTGAAGGCCGGGCGCAGGAGGTGGCTGCACCCTAGGCTACAATTACCCCTTTATTGTCCCTTTAATGCTGTGCCAGAGAAACGTGTCTTCTGCTTTCATGTCTCTCTGATGATCTGTAATCCATACTCTGTGCAACCTGAGCAATCTATAAAGACCGAGCTCTTACTTTCAAGTGCTGCCAAAAAAGAAATAAAACAAAATAATTACCCAGGCTTCAGCGACGAGCATACACGGACACACAGACACACACACAGACACACACAACTATGAAATCCTGCCAAATTCTGACAGATAAAAATGTCCTCACCCTGCTTTCCTGACAGAGTGCTGGGGAGGTGTGTGTTTTGTGGAGGGGGACGAGATCTGCTGCTATTTCAGCTATGGTCGGACCTCGAGGCTCTTCCCAAGATCAAGGCTCTGCAGGGCGATACGCTGAGCACGCACATCCAGCGTGGGAGGCTGACTGGGGAGCTGCAGGGGACGCTCCCCAGCACCTGCAGCAGGGCAGGCGGGAGCTGCCGTGGGGGAGAGCGGCTGTCCCGCTGCAGCCCCGGCACGGCGAGGTGGGCACACAGAGCCAGCTCCTCTCCCGGCCTGTGACAGGACATATGATGAGTGGGAAGGGAATCAGGGGGAGAGGTGCCTTGCCAAAGGTTACGCAGCAAGCCACGGATACAGCTGGAAGAGAGCCCTGCTCTCCTGACTCCCATTTCCAGTGTTTCAGCCGTTAGCTCATCCGCCTCCGCAGTCAGGCTGTTGGCACCGTGCCCCTCTGGGGCAGAGCCATGTGCTCTCGTGGTGGCAGGTGAGGGCTGTGCTTAGCTGCCACCCTGCACCCAGCATGGTCCCCTTTCAATCCCAGCTCCTCCCTGCTGGGAACTGCTTGGAAAAAGCCCTCTCCACACTCAGGACCAGTTCCTCCTCCTGCCCCCGGGGTTTTGTGGAGGATGTGTATATGGGCATAACTGGGCAGGCAGAGCGGTCTTAAGGCTGCATCCTCCACTCTGGCAGCACAAACCTGCCAAAAAGTTATCGTCAGGACAGGTGATACCCACCTATTTCTGTACAATATAGTGCAGACAGACTGTAGCTACTTTGTAAGGCAGGAGAAATGAGGCTACGCAGAGCTCTGCTACAGCGAGGTTTAGTATCAGGCTTTTTGTACATCTCCAGAAACCCTTCTGGTTTGAGTCTGAGTCCACTATAAGCACTCTAAAAGTGCATAACTCCCAGAGAGGAAAGGTTTTGCTAAAAGCGTAGGAGAGGCCAAACTGAGGTGTGCCAGAGGTGGCACCCACACTCACAGCACCGCGTGTGAACGCCAGCCGGCGTAATCAGCACAGCCCAGACCAGAGACCATCAGTGTTTGTGGTCAACGTGGCCATCTCCTTCTCCAGGAGCTTTCCCTGGGGCCTGGCAGAGCTGCATCCCAGGGCAGTGGGTGTGTAAGGCTGCTGTGAAGGGGGCTTGGAGCCCTGAGTGTGGCGGGGAGCACGGGAGCCCACGGTGTGTGCCGGAGAGTGTGGGAGCCTGCACGTGTGCACAGCATGTGTTAGAGGAGCTGCAGTGAGCTCAGCAGCACTTGACAGAACCGAGTTGTGTAAGTCTGGTTAAAAATGACACTCATCTGTTGCATTACAGGAAGAAATGAAAAAAAAAAAAAAATTAAGTATGGGAAAGTCAGCGAATGTTTGCTTTTTCTGTTGGTCACATATAAACTTCTGTCTAATTGCAGATAGAATATTACTGTTATTAAACCTGATGGTACCTGCAACTCCCAGCTGAGGAGGTGTTCCTGCTCTTGAGACACGTATTTAACATCAGCCTCCACCACTGACTCCTGTTTCACCATAAACAGGGCAGTGCTTGGTGCTTTAGTCTCTCACATCACACCAGGGCTGGTTCTACCTTGCCCTACAAAACAGGGCTTTGGGGGAGTTTCTGCCCCACACTGAGGGGAACAGAGCACATTCCAAGTGGGCTACAGCACATCCCTACTTCCACTCACAGTGATCATGAGCCTGAGGTGACTACTGGGGAACATTCACAGCTACATCCCACTCTCAAGATTTCCGAATTCCAGTTCAGGAGTTTTTTTCTACTGCTTCTCCATCCAGACTCCTTCTCTACCTGGCTGCTCTTGTCCCATCAGGGTGAGCAGCTGCAAACTCAGCACCTTTGCCATTAGCTGGGTGTGAAGATGACAATCAGCTGTTCTGCACGTGTTGTCCAAGCCTGCTTGGTTATTTGTTCATTAAACTCACCATAACTACTCCCCTCATCAGCCAGCCTGGATCAGTTTTCCCTTAAATATTTCACTTTCTATTCAATTTCTATTGCAGAGGGAGGAAGGGAGCCCTTACACAGCCCCCTCCAGTTCCCAGTGCAAGTGAGAACTGAAATCTGAGAAGAGCCAAACAAAATAGGTTTCAGAGCAATCCCAGTGTGTCCTCTCACATGTGAACATCATGCATCGGGGCAACATCAGCTTGTGAAAATGAAGAGATATCCAAAAATTCCCCACACAACTCTTCATCCTCCCTTCCTTTCCTTTGGGGTACAGTTAAGAGTCAGGGCTGTGATGGCTCTTACCCAAAAGGTAGGACATGGGGAGAACATGCCTGGAGGAAATGGCCACACCTCCAGCCTGGAAGCTGCCTGGATCAGTTCTGGGAGCAGGGAATGGTGCCCGAGGCAGTGGAGGATGGTGGAGCACAACTGGGTCCAGACATCACACCATCAACTTTAATTTTTTAGTAGTATCTTTTTCCCCCCTGTAGCTGCTGTAGAGATGTTGTTTCACATTAAAGATTAATCCACTCCACAGGGCTGGTCCCCATGGAAGCTATAAAGCTTACTAACGTGGGATTATTTTGTGTCTAAGGCAATATTGCAAGGTGCACTCAATCTAACTCCTAACAAGTTTGAATAGGAAATGAATTTGTTAGGTGTCTTTATGGGGCTGCACTGATGTGAAATATGTTCTGGGGGTTTGGCAAAAGGGACCAGGGAAGAAGCAGTGAGGTTATGTCTGCAAGTGTATAACTCTTGGGTAGGACACCCAAGGCTTACTAAAAGTTAAATCTGGCACTGAAGCAATCTATGGACTAAAGGGGAGGCTTGGGGGAGTCAGACACCGAGTTTTGATCCAAAAACCCAGTGTTTTGCTCAATTCTGCCCCTATGACACTCTATGATCTTGGGCAGTGCCCTTATATGTGGGTGTTTGCCTCACTTTCCAATGATCAACATGGAGCCACAATAGGATTTGAGTGATTACTTGGACCAGGAACTGGTTGGAGAGGCCAGAACTGGGTTGTAGCACCCAACAAAACACAAACCTGCTGCCCACATGGCTCACAAGGTGTTTCTGCCCCACAAGCAGTGAATGGCAGCCATCTCAGCAAGCTTTGCAATGCAGCACTTAACGAGATCCAGCCACAAAGGCAATTCCACTCAGAATTCCACCCATGGAGCAGTGAGTGAGCTGGGTCCTTCTGGCTCATGTCAACAAACACCATCATGCAATCATCACATCTGCTAATAAACATGGTCCGTGGGTGAGCCAGGACGTGGCTCCAGTTCACAGTAAACAAGCAGTGGGAGAAGAAAATGTTGGATGTAATGACTCTGAGTAATGGTACAGTCATTTTCCAGCACTGTCCAGCATGAAGGTACATCCCCCAGAGCACGTGGAGATCCCTCTTACAGCCCCTTGGAGTCTGTTAGGTGGTTTAAGATGTCCTTTTTTTAACATAAATTCAGCCTGGAACATTAAATGTTCCTTATCTTATGAGTCTTCAGGATTCTTGGAGGAAAAATAGGCAAGTACTTTCTGTAAAGTGCAAGTTGTATTTGAATGTACACTTAATTTCTTTGTGATTGATATCTGTGTGTTAATTATATTCTATTTTCGGCAATACCTTTGCTGTCACAAGGCAGTGCCTTTTATCCGAGGAGTTCAAATTGAATTAGAGACATTAATTAAAGCTCTCAGCACTCTAGTAAGGCAGGCAAGTGCTGTTACTCCCATTGTTTCTTGAAATAAGAAGAAAAGAATAGAGCTGGGTGTCTACTTAGCCACTTAAAAGGCAATTTTTATAGAGTGGCAGAGCTCAGAGCGATAGATTTTGTACAAAATGATATTGCAAGGTCTGTTTCATCTGAGGGAGGCTGTGCAGCCCCAGATCCCTGCTACAAACAGGCAGACAGGATGCAGGTGCTCTGACTCTCCATTGCTTGCTGTGAACACTCCTCTGCCTCCTGGGTTTTTCTACCTTTCCCCTAACCTCTGTAGCTTTCATTTATCCCTTCTATTAGACTCAAATTGGTCTTGCACACATCCCTTCTGTTTTCCCATGCTCGTTGTTGTGAACTATTTCCATCAGAAATGCAGACTCAGGAAAGAGAAATTACTGAACACATTCTTTGCAGTAAAGGAATAAGTCCCCTATCTCTTTAAGCTTCATGCACCAATAATTCTTCCTTGTGTCCCACATTTGGTTCTTGGCAGGTTGGGAGAGGTTTCTGCCTGCTGCCATTTACCAGAGGGAAGAGGCTAACAATTGCTATTTGTATCTGAAACACTTGTGCTCTGCAGCAACTTCACGCACTGCTTTAGGATGCTGATAAATTAGTAAGAGACTGAAGTGTCAGGGGAGAGATGAAACAGCTCATGTTAGTTTAGAGCTCGACCCTGTAAAGTGATGAATGTCTGACCTCATTTCAGCAAACAGCTTAAGTGTACCCTTAATTTTAAGTATGGGATGTACTCCTCTAGATTTTATCCAGCTTTGAGTTTTGTGCACTCAGATTTGTGCTGGAGAGGTAACTACTGCCCCACACCTTCAGTGTTTAACTTATGGTGGGTGCAGTTGCAGCAGTAATGTTTATGTCCTGCCTCTTGTTCAGAAATGGCCCAGGAAAGTGCTGGAAGGACAACACCCAGGAGCAGCTCTGCTTGTCCTTTGGCAACCCTGCCCAGCAACCCAAGCAACCTGGGGATACTTTTTCCTCTGTCAGGGCCAGAGGAAAACAGGGAATGTGGATGGAAAGGGATGGGAAGCCAATCTAATAGAGTTTAAGTCATATGAACTGCTGTGGATAAACCTGAGCTCCGGGAAAACAGAATTTGGGCACTTCTGACCTAGATGTCTTTATAGCTCAGACTGCAGACGCTGCTATCTGACTGAGTCAGGGCTGGAGCTGCAATTCAGCAGTGGCTCTGCCTCCCTGGATGATTGTGGCATGCAACATCATAAAATCCCAATTGGTTGTAAAGCTTTTTCTTTATGGAAATGGGATTTCATTATTTCAGGCAGTGGTTGGCTAATCCCTCCCCAAATTTCAGTAATTCTGCACTGATCAGTGTCTAAATTTGCATTATTCTTTAACCACTTCAGTTTTAAATATGCATGAGTCGTTAGACCTACGGGATATTCATCAGCTGAAATATTTTTGGGTGAGAATAGGCAAGGAGAGAAAATGAGAAACACCTCTCCAAAAATACCAACACAATCCACAAATTCACTTCACTTTTGCCAAATTGCTCATGCTGAAAAAAAATAATGATTGGGAGATGTCAGTGTTTGGGTTGTGAGAGCTCCAAGGGGAAACATTTCCAAATCTCTATTTGAAACTACTTGTGGTTTTTCTTTTTCTCCTTTTGATTTGTCTTTCCACTCTCTTAAGATGGAACTGTGATAAAAATATTATTTTTGACCGCAAATGACTTAGAGGATAAAAGATTTTTTTTCTTTTCAGTTTGTCAACACTTTGCTTACAACTTGTCAGAATATTCAGTGAACCAAAGCCACCCCACAAACCGTCCTTTTTTAATGCAGTTCAACCAGCAGCCTAAAGGGAGCAGGTTTTATGCAGAAGCTCTAATTACTCCCCGCCTGTAGCAAGGCGAGAATCGCAGTGGTAACAGCTCTGTACCTGCTCTCAGCTCATTTGTCCCCACACTTCAGCTAATTATAAACTCCTGGTGTGATGATGAGGAGGATGAGATGAGGCTTGAAACCAAACAAGAGTGGCAGGCGTGCAGCCTCCCTCAAATCACAAAATCAGGTGATGCTGGACAGAGGGAGTCAAACCCCAACAGCTCTCATCATAAATCTACTGGCCAAGGTGCCAAAGCCACTGCTCTGAATTCCAGGCTCCACAGGCCCTCGGGTCAGGGCTCTGCTTGGAAAGATCCCTCTCACAGTACTCCATAGGTTGGGAACTGAATTGAAAGAAACTTCTGCTCTTGCACACAGTTTTATGGTGAAGTGCCACAGGGTTATGAAGATGGTGAAAGGTTTACAGGGGAAACCACGTGAGGAGCTGCAGAGGTTTGCTCAGCCTGGAGAAGAGGAGACTCAAGGGAGAACTCGGGGTATTCAGGGTTCTCACAAGGGGAGGTGGAAGGGCAGGCACTGATCTCTTCTCTCTGGTGACCAGAGATGGGACCCAAGGGAATGGCTGGAGCTGTGCTAGGAGAGGCTCAGGCTGGAGATCAGGGAAAGGTTCTTCCCCCAGAGGGTGCTGGGCACTGCCCAGGCTCCCCAGGGAATGGGCACAGCCCCGAGGCTGCCAGAGCCCCAGGAGCATTTGGACAATGCTCCCAGGGATGCCCAGGGTGTCTGTGCAGGGCCAGGAGCTGGACTGGATGATCCCTGTGGTTCCCTCCCCAATCAAGACATTCCCTGATTCTGTGATTCTGAAGCCAGTCCCGCTGAATCCAAGACCACAACAGTAGGTGCTGCACAGACAGCAACCAGCCAGGCGGTCCATGCCCCAAAAAGCTCACAATCTAATTAGGAGACCAAGGACAGCAGATGGCCAGGGACAGATGGGGGAACACAAGGGAGCAGTGAGATAATCCCGCTCAGCGGGCTGCGGAGCAGTGGTGTCAGCACACCAGCAGCCCGACTGTTGGCAAGAGTTTGATAGCTATTGTCACAAATGAGAGTTAAAAATAGGGAGGCTGGATAATGAGCTTGCTTTGTAGATGTTTTTGAGGAACTCCTCTCATTTGTGAAGTGGCAGAGATAGAATGAATATAGATGATAATAATAATGATAAATTGCACTTTTCTGAGCTGCTTATTAAAAAAAAAAATACGGTGGGTGGTGAGCAGTGATTTCTATTAAGCACTGCCCTGAACTTGAAATTATTCCTACTATTATTAAATTATTGTCCTAGCTCGTCCACTTCCCCATAATTTCTAAGTTACACAAAAATGCAGCTCTGTCTTCTGCCATCCTCAGTATTTATACACCCCATATCAAAGTCCAGTAATCTCACAAGTGTTAATAGATTTTTATCCTTGCAGTAGCTTTAAGAGACAGGGAAATGCTGCTTTTTTCTATTCTGCAGAATGGGAACTGAGACACGGGGTAGATTAATGGCTTGTCCCAGATCATTTTGTAACTGCTTCAGGAATTCAACCCAAATCTCTTACGGCTCAGCTCAGAGCTACGTCTCCTTGCAGTACCCTTCCCACGCACCTTCATGCTACTGTTCCAGAATTAGCTGGGACTTGCCACAGAGCTGCTTAGAATTTTTTTGGATTGCTCATTTCATGTCAGGAAAATGCCAATTCATCAGAGGCAAAACACTTTGTAGAAATTTGTTGATTTAAGGAGGAAAAAAAAAAGGCATTTTGGTAAAGTCAGCTTTTCTTTGGAACAGAATGTGTTGAGTGTTCCGTTTGGAAGGGATCAGTTCAAGATTGTGTTTTGTTTTTCATTACATGTTGAGTAATATACATTCAAAATCAAAATGAAGTGTTTTCTTAAGCAGTGTGTTTTGACTGAGCCAAAATAGACTTTGTAATGTATGCACAAGAGGAAATATCCAAATTCATTTAATACTATTCTCGCATTTTGGAAAAAGAAACACCTGCAAACCAGACACAATAAACTGAATAAAAATCATACTATTCCCTGCAATTTTTACTGGAAATTTAGGGAAAAGAGTAATCTGAATGCTCAGTTCATTGAGGCCTGTGTCAGAGCCCAGAAAACCTGGTTTTTGCTTTCATGCCTGTTCCATCCTGGGTGCCAGCCTTGCCTTTGTAACATATTCCATTGCAATAATTGGGACCTGCAAGCTGAGAAGCTGAAGGAAAAAAAAATGGTGGCAGAACTCCTCTGAAGAGCAACAGTGTAATATTTAATGCAAGAAAGTCAACTCTTCTCCCACACCTGACATTCTTTGCAGTATTTCTGTTCTGGAGTTCATTCCTGAGAAGGGACTTTGCCACCAAAGCCACATGGAATCATTCCACTCCAAGGAGCTGGGGAAATGCAAACTATCACTGCTTCTTCCAGCAGAGGAAGCTGAGGCTACTTAATGATCCTTGCAAATGGTTCATCTTCCCATTCTTCTTGTCCCTCAAAAAGGAGCTTAGCCTTTGACTGGGTGTTTTGTGTTCTTCAGCTCTTATTGAAGGAGCAGAAGGGGTTAAAATCCACAGGCCATTCCTTCTCCTAGTACAGCTCCTGCTGCTTGGATAATGACAGCCCTGCCTGCCAGGATGAAAAGAACCATTTAACTTGGAGCTTCCTATGGGCACCAGGTCTGGCCACCACTCAGCTGGAGGAAACCAAGGGAACCAGGGGCAGCTGAAGAGGGCAGAGAAAAGGGACCCTGAGTTGGCAGCTGCAAATTCCAGCCTCAGGCAGCTCTGCCTTCCTCATCCCACTGAGCAGATGAGGAATTTGCTGTGGCCATAAAACTCTCCATGTGCATTGATTCCCCCTGGCTCCTGCAGGGAGTGTCTCAGACCCTTTGTGCACAGCCCTGCCAGGACACTTTAGATGCAGTGTGGCATCTCCTGAGAATGGCACAGCTCAGGCTTCTGTGGAGGAACAGAGCTGCAGGTAGGACCTGGGTGAGCACAACTGGTCCCTGGCGTGGGCTCCATATCCCTGCAACTCCCTGGGGGACGACTTAGGCCTCAGTTACACAAATCACTGCTTTAGGTAAGCAGGACAATGGTCTGAGGCTGAAAACACCCAGGGTCAGCTCCTTCTGCAGCCCTGCCACCCCATAGAGCAGAAATTATATGCACATCAATGCACAGGCACTTAAATTCAGGTTAGAATTGTGAACTAGAATGGGTATTAGCCCCAAATAACAGCATTTCATGGGCAGCTTCTGAAGCAGAAGTCAGAAATCTTGAGTGCAGGCTCTGCCATTGCAGGTTCTCCTGGAAGGTCTATTGGAGTCAATGAGCCTTGGGTTGGATCTCATTGCAAAAAGATAATCAAATACCATATTAACTCTTAATTTGGAACAGTGTATTAAATTAGAAGCTCAAATTAACCTGGAACTGCATTTATATAATAAGAAGATTTAAAATCTGTGTATCATGAAGGTGGGAGAACTACTACCCAAAGCTGTTCTCAACAACCCTGAATCCCAGAGCCAATCTACCTGCAGCACTGCATTTCCTCCTATTCCCTGGGCCCTGAGCCTGGGATTTCCACTGGGACAGAAGGATGTGTGGAAAATAAAGCCATCTCATCCTCAGCAGTATTAATCTGTCAAGCACAGAGGGCTGGTACCAGCTAGACTCCAACCAAAGCCAAGAACTGCAAAATCACAGAGGATATTGAGGATCTGCACTGGCATAACAAACACCCTCTCCCAGCAGCACACCAGTTCTGCAGCACAGATATGCTGAAAAAATTAAAAACTAAAGGAGTTTGGTCCTTTCTAGGATAAAAGTTCAACACCACTCAGATCTGAGCATCTCAAACATTACAGCCTTTTGGTACCCACCTTTGAGGCCACCTCTAGCTGTGAGGTTTATTTATTTCCTTCTCTGAGACTGTTCTGCTCTGTGCTAAATCCATCTCCTGACCACCTGGAGCGTTTGAGAATCTTGGCTGTGATGCTTGTCTGTTTAGATAGACTGTAAGTAGAGCTGGTCAAAAAATTTTGACAGAACAGTTTTTCGCAGGAAAACGCAGTTCCCTCAAAATCGAAACGTTGCATGGGAACATGTCAATTCTGACAAACTTTTTCACGTTTAAAGTGTCAAAACAAATCATTTTGATTTTCTCTCTTCATTTCAGTCGTATTGAAATGTTTAATTTTGAGGAAATAAACACATTATTTTTGTGTTGTTTCAATTAATTTGTTTTGACATTTTTTACATATTGTGTATTTTATTGATATATGTTTAGAATGTACTATGTATTGCATAAAATATCTGGTGCTGTTTAGTTTATTATATTTGTTATCATACAATGCTAAATAATTCCCAGCACATTTTAGTGCTTCAGCATCTCAGAGACAGGAGATATCGATGATCTCAAATTATTATTGCTTTTAAATTTTTAGGTCGTAAGAGCCTTGTGGGATCATGGTTCTCCTTCATGCTGAAGTTTGAAAAAACTCAACCACATATCAAAAGGCAAGAATTTCCCAAGGATAATTTCCCAAGGAAATTGTCCATTTTCCAAGCACGCCTGTCAGCTCAATGACAGCATAGCACAGCTCCACTCCCCTCTGCACACCAGAAACCAAACTTCCCTACTTGTTAAAGAAAAAAAAAAGAAGAGAAGAAGGAGAAAATGCAGATTTTCTCACAGTGGAATTTGTTTGCAATGTCTTCATGAGCATCAGGGATTTAAGACTCTGAATACCATTGACCTCTTGGGGCCTTAGACTTCCAAACCACTCATGTACTTTTAAAAGATATATTGCACCTCCTTCTTGGAAGTCTACCTGATTTTTTTTTTCTTCTTGTTTGAAACCACATTTCTGCTCCTCCGTGCATAGCAGAGGGGAATTGCTACCTATGAATTTCTGCTGCCACGTCTGTGTGGGTGGTGGGAAAAGTGGGCTGAAAAGAGGGGCAAAGCAAGTGGCAAAAGGGAGGGCGAGAACGGCAGCGTGGAGCTGAGCCTGTAACGAGGCAGCTCCATCAATTCCTCATTTCAAGGAGGAAAACGTCCCCGAGGGCCCCTGTGCAGCCATGGGGTCGATAAGAGACGGAGGCAGGGCGGGATGGCCGGAGGACACAGAGCCCATTGGAAATGTGGAGAGAAGCAGGAACCCAGCGAGGCTGTGTGGGATGGTGATGGTGAGAGGCAGAGCATGGCCATGCACGGCTGTTCTCTTTCCTTCTCCTCCCTTCCATCAGGGTAAAGGAAAACTCCAACACACAGTAAGGGCTGCTCCTTCCCATGGAAGGCTCAGCACCCTCGGAGAGGGGGATCAGTCCTCACCACCACTCCCAGGGTGAGCACAGTGTCGGTGCAGTGGGAATAAAAAGCAGCATTTCCAACTTCTGGAGGTATTTACCGTAGCTGTCTGCTTTTCCTCTTAACGGGACATGTCTGCAGCGCCGGACTCCGCGGCTGGAAATCTGAATTCCCCCACACAGCTGCTGGGAGTGCACCTCTGAATGCAGATTCGCCTGGCTGTGTCCTCGTGCTCCAGCTGGCCTGTCACCACGGATTACAGCTCTTGGCTAACAGTGAGCACTGCTGGAGTCTGAGACTTCCATTAAAAGCTGATGTTTCCACCTCCCCGGCCCACAAATGGCTCCATCCCAGCCCAGCCAACATTTCTCTGTGTGTGGCCTCATCTCTGGGGTGGGGAAGGAGCAAAGTGCCTCAATTTGTCTCTGTGTTAGGAAACAACGGAACAAGTTGGAGGCAGAAAAGGAGGTTTGAGGATGATCAGTTTTGAAAACTGTGGATAATTTACTTGAAAGTTGATCTTACCCTTTGTCATCGGCACATCTGTAATATTGGAGCCCCAACCCTCTGACAGCAACAGTACAACTGAGCACGGAATTACCCCCTGGAAGAGTCCTTGAGGGAAATGCTTCATTACTCCAAGTTACATTGTGGAGCGTCTTTGGAAAGGAGGAATGCTCCTGCAGGGAGAGATTGCCCATCCATGCCAGACACTGCAAATCATTAGCCCTTCATCGCCAGAGGGACTGAGGGCTGCTGACAAATCAAAAAGAATTGGCATGGACACTTGACCTTTCCCCATTGCCAGGAGGAAATCACTGACCAGGAAGAACAGCACATGCTCCACCAGGCTCCACAAGGGGAGGGAAGAAGGCCTGGAAGAATTCAGAGCAGTTTGTGAAGCAAACACTGCAGCTCCAGCACAACCTGTGCAGTTGGCCGGCACTGCCATCACTCGTGGGCAGGCCGAGGGGTGACTTCCAGTTTGGCAAGCGCCAGGTGCCATCACAACTCCTCCTGCTCCAAGGGAGACATCCAGAATGAATGCCTACAAGACTTCCACGGGAATGCTGAGAGATTCACACCTCTATGGGCTGGGGGAAGGACAGGACATGCTGAGTGGTACTTTGCAGTTTCCCTGGCATGTTGTCTTGCCAAAGGGAGGGAGCAGCCTGCACACTGCTGACTTCTGCTAGAACTCCTCACCCTGCATGGATCCCACACGCCTCTGCAGCTTCCCAAAGTGACTTTGAAAGCAATCCAGAGCAGGCGTCACGTTTGTGTCTTCAACAGCCTGACTCCCAGAAAGATCCTGTACAATCAGCTGGCCAAATCCACATCTGAAAAACACCTCCATGGATGGTCATGATTAATTAATTCTGCTTTGACATTCCCCAGGGCACCTAGCAGCTAGTCAGAGCTGCCAGAGACAGAGACACTGCTGTGGGAAAGGATAAACAGACTTTCCTCAACTGCAGACATGGAATTAGATAATAAATAGCTAGCTAGATAAATAATTTTGTATGAGTGTTAAATTAAATGCAGAACAGGAATACATCTGGCTTAACCCTGTGAAATCAAAGGTGTTTGGAAGGAGTTTCCAAAGAAAGAAGAGTATTTAGGGTTCTGCTGTGCTCATGAAGACATAACCTGAAGTTATCTATCATGGATAATGTGACTGTTTACAATGACAGACAGCTATTCTTGGACATTTTATTCCTGGTGTAATATTCTCAGACCAGAGCAGCTCAAGGAAACTTCCTTCTAATTCACATCTCCCTTTGGGCCTTCCTCCTGCAGGCTAGACAACACCTTTGTTCCCGCAGGACCAGCAGGGTTTCTCCCCACCAGCTGTTGTGGGCTTGGCCTGTGCTCCTCAGGAAGCTGCACACATCAGCCCAAAGCAGGGGCTGTCCTATGTATCCCTTCAACACCTCTGTCCCCTAAACCCACAGGTTCTGCCCAGATTTCCCACTCACCACCCCTCAGGGGCTCCAGTGACAAGCAAGGGGTTGTGTGGGACTCGAGGAAGCCGGCGGGAGGGCAGCAACATCCCAAGTTCAGGTGGGGACCCCGTGGAGCACAGGGTCTGGAGCAGATGGCTGTGGGATCCCTGCCAGCACGGCCAGCCCTGCACAGGGAGCACTGTCACCTTTGTCTCACTGAATGTGCACATCCACAGCTGATTTCACTCAGCACCACAAGCCCCTGTGCACAAACCCAGCCACAAAAATCAAGTGGAGGATGCTCTCGTCTGAGCTCCTGTCACAGCAAAGCTGAGTGATCTGCTGGGTCCCCTTACACATCTCCCAGTCCTGGAAGACTGTGCTGCCCATTTGGCCCCTGTATCCCTGAGGATACAAGTCCCACCTTGCAGAAGTGTTGATGTTCTCCTCCTGAGACATCCAGTTCAGACTCTGCTCCCATTGCAGTGAGGTTTCCGAGTGTGCAGGGGGTTCCTCTGCCTTCCTGCACCTTTATCCAGAGTCTGAAATCAGCTCAGATCATCCCTTCCCCCCCTCTTTGCCACTCTTCTCCTTCACCCACCTTGCTCCTCCTTTATCCATCCCAGCAGGCCCAGCCATGACATGTTATTAACACTTGCCACTTCGTTAGCAGTCTTCTCCAGGGGGAGCAGAGGAGAAAAGAGGAAAGTGTGCAAAAACGGAGAGTCCGGAAAGTTGGATTAAAGGAAGAGTAGCAAAGGCTTGAAGGTGTGAATGAGAAAGTGCAGGAGTAGAAGAAGTACGAGAAAAATCTAATGGGTGAGAAAGAGATTTATAATTAATCCCCAGGCTGGTGAGAAAGCAGGGAATGAAGTCGAGACCATTCACTTCTCTATATGTTTCTGCTCCTGATTTACTTTGACTTCAGACAAATCTTTTTACTTTCTCCTTTTATCTCCCATCACTCTGGACCCTTTGAGCATATGTTATTTGAGGTAGGAATTGTCTTTAACCGTGTGCAGCATAAAGGAAACTGCAATCATAGGCACTAAGGATGTGAGACATTGTTTTTAACACATCCTAAAATTAGGCTCAGAAAAGTGCTTGGGGATTGTCTGCCAATGTTTATTAATTCAGATGGAATTCATTAGATGGTTACTGTCAAAAAATGGAATGGGAAAATATTAAAAGAATCAAAGTACACTACTGCATTCTTTCTTAGCTTAAATGCTTCATGATGAGATGTTTAGAAAGCACATCTAGAAGGAGATGAAAAAAAATTAAACCAACCCAAGGTGAAATAATATGCTTATGAAAAAAGAAAAGTTATGCATTTATGCAAAATTTAAAGTTTTGAAGTGATTTTCTACTCTCCTATCCTTCTAGTCTCAAATATAAAATCTTTTCACTCTTCCCCCGCCACACTAATTATATTTAAATACCTAAAAGTAATTTTTTCCTCTGTTTTTTTTCTTTCAGAACTAAACTGATGAAAAAAAAGAGATAAGTCATTATTCACCTATTCCTGCCAGGAATTCCAATAACTGTCTGTCAGATCTTCATAACAACATGAGGGATCTCAGCAAGGCTGAGTTTCTGCAAGTTTCTTAAGCTGACGACTTTCAGAGTCCTTTGCTGTCCTCTAGTCTAAACCTGCATTCAACAGAGAAATTCAAGTGAAATAATTAGATTTACAGAAAACTAAATGAGCAAAGCCTTATATCAAAAATGAGTGAAAAGTTCCCAGGAAATAATCTCAGAGTGGATTTACTTTTTCCATTAAGAATTGCCATATGCTGCTGGTTTATTTTAAGACAGTGACACCATCCCTTTTTACCCTCTATTTATCTGAATTCTTTCTTTTCCCTTCTCCTGGCTCTCCTTTTTTTTTTAAGCATCACAGAACCAAAGAGGCACGAAGTCCCTACAGAAAATTGGAACATTTGATGTCCAAGTGTATATGACATTAGGCCAAAAAAAAAGCAGCAGAGCTCCCTCAATCAGCCACCCCTGACTCAAACCCCTGAAGAGCACTCGGAATGAGACACAGGCACACAGGGATGAGAACAGCATGTTCCAGGGGTTCTGCTCCTCAGGCATCATCTGCACCCGTTTTTGTGTCTCCTCTCTCCAGCACAGGACCCTGCTCACAGCAGTCTTGGTCCCAGAAGTATTTAGAGAAGCATCGCCTGCTCAGCTTCCTGCATCCAGACGATTTAAAGAAAATTAGGGATGTATAGAGGAGTTAGGCATCTAAATCTCTCTGGGTGTTCCTCATTGTCTAAGATCTTGGCTCCCTGTAATAGTTTGCTTGTGGGGTTTCTCCAGGAGGAAGCTTCCTCTAAGAAGTAACCCAGTTCTGGGTATATTTTGCTTTATTAACATCAGTTTTGGGCAATATGAGCAAGCACAAATCCTCCACTTATTGTCATCTTCCACAGTCCTCCAGCACTGTCCCAGCAGACACTGCACGCTTCAACACTCTGCATGTGGGGCGTGGAAAATGCATCCTGAGCCTCTTCATACAAAATACTGCATTATTGAGCTGGGAATCTGTCCTCATATCCTTTCAAGGGCCTGGAATTTTGAACTTACACCTAAAAATAAAATCCAGAGCGTGTCTCTCCTGTTGATTTCTTTTTCCCTGACTCCACATCTCACTGATGGAGGTCTGGAGATCAGAGCATGGCTGTGCAAGGGCAGCAGAGTATGTTTGTCCCCAGTCCTTCCATCCACCACTGCCCCAGCACCTGAGGGAGGGTCATGCCCCAGCATCGAAGAGTGTCCCTGTTATGTGAGACATAAAGGGTTTGGGGACTGCACTTCACTGGTGTCAAGGCTTTACAGAAGAGCTGCCCTGAAGGAGCAGCAATGAGAAAAAAATGTGCAGCCATGGACAAAATTTCTGTCTTCAAACTTAACAAAGTAATGAGAAGCACTGCAGGAGGATCCTTTGGTAGGAAGGACTTATCAGCCTCTTCTGCTCTTCTTTTTAATGCAAGCTGCTTTATCATTAATTGCTATTTGCTGCAAATGCTGAAGTTGGTAAAAAGATTAATGTGGTGCACTGAAACAGCAGCCTTGATTCAACATTCTTAAAGCACAATGCACGTGTGTGTGTGTGTGCACTTGCACACTTCACTGTGTTTGCTGTGTATATGAAACACCCATTTCTGTGTGCAAGGGAGAGGAACAGATGCAATTAGCATGTTCTTCTTCCCTTATCTATTCCAGCTTCACCAGTGGTCTTAGGCAATGAGGAGAGAAATTAATCCAGGCCAGATTTCTGAAGGTGGAGCCATTTTGCTGGGATGGAGGGGAGACAGATGCGAACCAGGAGCAGCTTTTGCCCAGCACTGGAAATGTAAAGACTCAGCACTGCTGACTATCAGTCTTTGGGGGGTTATATTTCCTGAGGATGGGCGTTGCTGAATTCTTTAAAAAATCCCGATTTTTCCTCATGCCAAACTTGGATCTGAGTTTCCTGGGTAGTTCCCATCCACTGGGTGAGCTGCAGGGCTCAGAGCCATGGCACTGAATGGAAGGGATTCAGCTCCCATGCATGCAAACACATGCATTTAAAAAGCTCTTCTGAAAGCTCCCAGGCTAAGTGACCTGCCCAAGGTCATAGACAACATGTCAGTGACAGCAGCATGATTGAACTATCTTGCTACAGTGCTGCTTTATTCACACAGTGCTGCTGCATCCCAACACAGCCGCTGCTGCCGGTCCACTGCTGCCTTCCCTCCTTATCACATCCTCCTTGGAGACACATCTGTCCTGTGCTCCGTAAACCATAATATACCTGTAGTCTTTTATTCACTGTCTGTCACTGTGCAGTTTTATTACCGATCCCTGAATTACCCAGCCTAGGCTACAATCTGCTTATTCCTGCCAGCCGTTCTGGCTTTCGACCCGCACCTCACCTTTCAGCCTCGTCAGTGTTTTAAGTCTTCCAAGTACTTGAAATGCAGGGACACTTCTGATTCTCTGGGGAAATCCAGCAGAATTTCACCGAGGCCAGCCTGCTGGTCTCCCTCTGTTTTCTAAATGCAGATAGTTGGAAATCAGAAGCTTGCACTGGTCTCTGCAGTCCCATTTGAACCAATCCTTCAACAATACTAACTCACAGCTGCCATTTCAGAGCGCTGATCCCCATTCTTGCCATCCACAAAATTTTATTCCCTTCCTCTCTCTGCTCCTTTCATCAGAAATCAATCTTCCAATAATGCAGGTAAATTGCAGTCCTACCTTATAGCTATTTTTGTTGTTGTTGTTGTTGTTGTTGTTGTTTTGCATGCATCTTTCTGGTACATTTTGCAGAACAAAAACTCCCTTGTCCATCCTTCCCCTTCCCAGCCCAGGCCATAAGCACAGTAATCATCACACTTACACAACAGCTCGCCCGCAGATTTGCACCTGCCTGTCACATCCCTCTCTTGTTTGCAGTCCAGGAAGCAAAGGAATCATTTGTCCTGATGTGGCAATTTGTCTGAGCATTCACACCTGCCTTGCCAGTGAACTCTGTTGCCACCAGCCATCTCCCCCATCCCTCCTCCCAGTCACACCTCTCTCAGAACTTTATCCCATCTATCGATGTGTTTTCCTCACAGCCATCAGCTGTCCATCCTTCCCACCTTTCTGAAGGAATCACTGCTGTATTACCCGACCACGGGAGAGCAGTCTCCTCTCTGCTCACCTACAGGTGCTCATGGCCACTGCAGAAGTGGCCCTCAGCAAGTGTCACCTGTCGAAGCTGAACTTCCCTGTCTGTACCCAACAGCCTTGTTTTCTCTTCACCCAACTTCTGTCTCCAGCAACAGGAGAAAAATGGCTGATGAGAGAGGAAAGTTATGGAGAAAGGCACATTCCTCCTCCCCCTCACCAGTGTGGTGGATGACCCTGGTCAGGATGCAGGATTGTGTCCAAGAAAAGGCAGACAAGGAGAGTCCCCTTGGGACCCTCAGGTGGATGGGACTGTGGAAATGGGGAGAAAAAGGCAGGGAGGGACATGGCTCTGTACCTGATCTCTGTCCACTCTGTCACTCCTACCAGGCTGCTTTGGTTAAGTCCCAAGGTTTCATGCACCCACTTATCTATCACAGCCTTCCTGCATCAGCTTGGGCGGATACTTTAAGGTGACATCTTACAAACACCTTGGAGGCTGATTTTCCAAATGTTGCCCACATCCCACTGCGATATTTAAGGTCCTGTTTTCTAAAATGTTCTTCTACCTTGCCACCAACTACTTTCAAAATCTGTCAAGGCAAAATTGCAAACTGAAATGCTTCCCCGACAGGATTTGAATTGATCTCCCAGCCTCGTGCTGCATTTCCTCTGATGCTGAGCAGAGGTGATGGCCTTCCCTGTTTCTTTTCCTCCTCTGTCCAAACAGAAGGTCCCTGAAGACAGGGAGCTTGCATCCATACAGAGCCTGATGCTGGAAGACTCCAGGCTCACCTGAGCTCTGCCCCATCCCACAGATAACAGTGCTGATAGAGGAAACTGAGCTGTGCAGCTCAGGGTCACTGCTGCTGCCTGTAACCACCCGTTTTATGTCCTACTTCAATATCTACTGTAATCACTGAAATTACTTTTGTGGGAGTTGACACAGAAGACGAGATTGCTGGATTGATATTCTGTTTGCCATTGATGAAAACCTTTTTATAATACCTTAATCCAGCACCCACAGAAGCAATTTGCTAATCTCTTGCTGACTTAGCTTCTAGTGGGATCGACCATAGCCAGTCACATTACCTGGCCAACCATATTATGTTCTTTTTATGCAGAAAGAAAATGTCCTTCCTGACCCCAGAAGATGGTCAGCCTTTGCTTTGAAGCCTGAGATCTGATTATCATTGTCCCAGATTGAAGGGCTGCAAATGCTATTAATTGCTACAAAGTTATGTAGCCTTTTACACTTCAAATCCATCCGGACTTTCATCTCAGCCACATCCTGCAGCAGGGAATTGTGTGCCTTCACATACTGAAGAAAGGACTATTTCCTTTTAATTTGCTTTAAAAGTTGTGCCCTTTAATTTTGATGTGTCCCCTTGTTCTTGTATCATCAAAGTGTTAAAATGTTTCTGATCACTTTTCATTTTAACCTTCATATACCTTTGTACTGATCCCTTCTCACTCCCTGCTTTCCCAGACTAGATAAACTATTATTTCCAGGCTTCTCTTATTTAACTTGTTAATATTTGTAAAGCAATTTAAAATGTATTAATATGGTTCAATTATAATCTCACTTCTATTTTCCATCCTTCCTTTTAATGTCTCAAGTGTCCATCTAATTTGCCATCAATCTCCATTGATTCTCCCTCTGATGATATGTTAGTCTTTATAATATCCCAGGGAATATTTCTTCTGCCTTCCTGACCAGCATTTTGGAACAAAGAAGCTGAACGCTGATGGATCATAAACATGATTCACTCTGCACTCGGCGTGTGTATGGATTTGCTGCTGCTTAGGCTTTGATCCTGGAAATCAGTTCCATTATGTCCGTGGGGCTGTAATTAAAAATTTGTCTGTGTGATTCCAGTTGTGGGATTGGGCTTTTTGTGGTCACGATTGCACTGGGTTGGTAACACTTGAGCAGAGGTCGTCAAAAAAAATCTGTTAGATTTTGAGCAATATCTGAGCAATCCAAGACACATCCTGCAACAGCAGGGCCATTGAGACAAGGGGAGTGATTTGACATCTATCCAGCCACAAAGAGAGGAGAGAAATGTGAGCCATGGTTATTCACCCCTTCTCTTTCCCATAGAAAGTTGAGAGACACCCAAGGAAATTATGTGGTATTGGATCTAAAAACTCCCAAACCAAATACTTCTGCAGACGACTCTCAACTTATTCCATTGCTGCAGAATGTTATGAAAACCAAAAGCATGAAAGGAATCCATAAAGAAATAGTCACACACAGGATATTCCTTGTGGCACTGCAAATGACAGCCCTCTGACAACTACTGACTTTGCACGTCCCCACACAGCTGAAAGGTTATCCCAGGAGTGACAGCGCTCATCCATGTCTTTCTGATCCCTTTAGTGTCCTACTGTTGTGGTTAGAACACTGCTCAGTTTTTCCCACTCTTAACAAGGCCCAATCCAGCTCCATCGCCAAAACAAATCCCTCCTTCATCCCTCAACCTCCAGCCAATTCCCTGAGCAACACTTCCAGTCTTAATCAGTCTTTTCACCTTAACTGTTCTCCCCCAAGAAGCAAAGGACAGGACTGATACAAATGTATCTCTAATTGCACAGAAAGGATTTTATATAAATATTTCTACTACTTAAATTTCTGCTCTTAGGTTACTTTAAGCCAGCATCATATAAATATCGTGGGAAATAACTGGTTGACCAGATTTATCTATTCACTGGCTTAAAACATGGCCCAGCAATCCACCATCATTTTCAAATACTTTACAATTCTCTTTCAGGAGAGTGGAAATGGCAGATAAACACATTATCAGCACTCTCCAGCATAAAACAGCAAAGCCTGGAGTTGTTTTGCAGAAGCAACTCCGAATTTGGACGACATGACAATAAGCAATTCTAGAAATAGCTGCTGGTCTTAAGGCTGTGTTACATGGATCCTTGTTGCTGCTTTCTTCTCTCTGTTCACTATTTTAGCACAAACACTGTGCTGTCTTTGTTAGTTCTTGCCTTTGACTTCCTCAGTATTTCTCAAGCATTCTTTGGACTCAGCTTGTGCCTCCTGAGCTCCCCCTGCTCCCTCAAAACACAGCTTTGATTCTGAGTGCAAACCTCGCCCAGCACGGCGCGGTGTGGGAAATGGCTGGAATCACTCTAGAATGCTCCTGTTCCAGGCAGGGAGGTGGTCTGAGCCAGGAGGGACCCAGAGCCACATATGTACCCCAGCATATGTCTGAGGGCTCTGCTCACCCGCTCACCATCTGTACCTGCCTGAAGAGCAGCCTGGCTGCTCCAGCAACCCCATCCTGCCTCACTGGTGTCTGTTCCACCAGTCCCAGAAGCCCAGCTGAGGATTCACACCTGCTCATCCTGGTCCTCCTGCCTGCCCAGCTCCTCCCTAGGGTCACAGCTCATTTCTGTCCATTCTTCCCTGGTTAGTTTTAATTTTTTTGTAATTGTCTACAGACTCCTTTTATTTATTTTCCTGGCCCTGCAGCCTCACCTGGAATGTGCTGCCTGCACGAGGCGATGGTTTCAACGCTCACCCTCCTCCCTGTCTTCCACCCTGCTTAGCAAGTCAGCATGCACAACTGCAAGGATAAATTACCACAGAGGTCTCCAGTGTTAGCAATGTATCTGACAGCCACACACAGCCAGGGCAGGGTAAAGAAATGGCTAAATGGGATCAGTTGTGCCGACTCAGGACTTCTGGCCAAAACTGCATCCAAAATCATGATGGACACAGCGGAGTCTAGAGCGCAGGCCAGGCTCTAAATCACACTCTAAATCAAAGCCTAAGAAAGAGATCCTCACTCACCACGGAGCCAGTTAACAGCCCTGGCTTCGACAGGCTGCCATGATTTACAGCAAGAGGCTGCGAGCTTTTCACAGGAACTCGCTGTACAACATATTCCAACTGTAATATGCAAAGATATAAAAGTCCAGGCTATAAGAAGACCTGTCATGAGGCTCCAGGATCTATCCTCTCTCAACACCTGGGGGAAAGACATGCTTCCTATCAGGATAGCCATGAGACAGGTCCCAAGCATGAAGAGACTACAAGATCCAGAGCTACTCTACTGGAAATCAGGAGCACGGGAAATGGATGGCAGTGAGAGCTCCCTCTGCTCCTATACTGTGTTTTGATTTCCAACAAAAAGCCCTGAGGCAAACTGTTTGGTTTTTGTTTTTTCTGGAGCTTCTCTTAGGTGTGGGAACCTCTCATAGCCTGGTTTGCAAGCTTGGTATGTGTCAGCCCAGAGTTGACTTCACTGTAATTCGTGACCCTCTGGGAGGGAAGATGTCTCTGTGATGGAAATACTCCACTGAATGGTGCCCACTGCTAGCACACACAGAGAATTGTTCTAGGGCTTCAAAGCTGTGCTCCTGGCACCTCAGTTTCTACCTCTGGCCAGCATTTCCATCCCCAGTTCAGTGAACAACAACAGCATGTGTCTGGCAAAGGCAGTTCACTCCATCCTCTGCAGGCCACCATCTGAAGCTGGTTTGGGTTATTCACTCCTCTCTGCTTACTGTTTTTCCTATTGCTAGTAGAAGAGGAGATCCATCAGCAGTGCAACTGGTTGTTTTCCTGGAACAGGAGCCAGGAATCACCTGTGTGAGAGTTCAAGCACTGGGGAATGCTATGTCAACACCTGGAGATGGCACCCCCACTGGTGCCACCCTGGGTGCCACTGTCACCCAGCACTGCAGAGGACACAGCAGCAGCTCTGTGCAGAGCTGAGCTCTGCCACCTGCACCGTGCAGGCAACAATAAAATGGATGTAGAGCACATGACTTCAGAAGAACAAATAGCAAAAATAAATAAGCATCCTTCTTTCCCTCCTGTGATGCTGCTTGCAGGTCCTGCCTCACGGCTGCAAGAAAACAGCTCCCTGAGCAGGGGGCTGCAAAGGCTGAGATGCGGTGTTAAACTCCCCAGCCCAAGCACAGGGGAAGCCTGGGCCTGACTCTTGGTTTCTTTTCAACATGACATGTTTATACCTAGTTTATGCCACCTCCACTTAGGATGTGATCCAGCATTCCTGAAATAAACTTGAGCCCTTCTATAGCCGTCAGCTCAGTCTAAATCAGCTGCTCCTCTGATTTCTGCTCTTTCTCCCATTCCTGCCTCCCACTAGTCCGAGGACTTTTCCTTCCCTGACAATGCACAGCTCACCAAGCAGCAACAGCTGTCCTGTGCCTACTCTGAATCCTGGGAATGTCGCCTCATTTGTCTGGTCCAGCTCTGCCCGTCCTCTCTCCAGACAAAAGCATCCAGTAGATATATCCTATTTGCTTCCCCATTTCTCTCTATTTGATAATATTTCATTTCCCTTTTCCACAGCCACGAGCCTGATGCAGCCCTGTCCAGATGTGCTCCAGGCCCAGCACACCGGCTGGACATGGCCATGCAGAGGCACAACAAGCAGGGAAAAGCCTTCCCTGGCATCCAAGAACACTCTGGGGTACCACACATGGCCGGGAGGAGATGTTTAGCCCTGACTCAGCTCAGCACCATTCCCTAACTCAGCATCCTGCTCTGGCAGCCATCTTCCAGGGAAGAGGGGGAACCACAGGACCAGACCACAGTCCCTGGGTCTGTTTAGAGGCCAGATCTGTGTGTGTGTGTGGATATTCTCCCTTTCTGAAAAGCTGCTCTGTGTGGTCTGGAAGGAAATGGGCCAAGGTCCTTATGGTTGTTAAAAATCTCGTGATACTTTTGCAAGCGGGATGGTGTAAATCAAACCACCGGGCACAAGCTCCCTCGCTCTGGGTAATTTATATTCTGCCTCACTAAGTTCATCTCTGCACTTCCAATGCATGAAGTGATTTTTCACTTCCCCTGTAGTATTTGCTGGCACGGAAAAGCTGCTGGGCTCTGTCCCAGAAGTAGCTGCATTTCATCACCAGGTGAACGATCCCTGCACGCACCGGACCGGGTCCCCGCAGGCTCCGCTCGCCCCGCGCCTCCGTCCGTCCCACCTGGGCTCCCAGAGCGGAACCCCGCCGACACCGAGAGCCCCCCGGCCCTGTCGCGTTATCCACGGCTGGGGGTGCTGGCAGGGAATGCTGCCGGGGGATGCAGGCGAGGATGCAGATGGGGGATGTGGGCAGGGATGCAGGCAGGGATGCTGGAGGCAGATACAGGCAGGGATGTGGGAGGCAGATGTGGGCAGGGATGCGGGCAGAGATGCGGGCAGAGATGCGGGCAGGGATGAGGGAGGCAGATGCGGGCAGGTATGAGGGCAGGGATGCGGGCAGGGATTCGGGCAGGGATGCGGGATGCAGAAGGCAGATGCG
>VZRZ01007427.1:449966-521905 GCA_013398175.1 Climacteris rufus | reverse complement strand
CGGGAGCGCCGGGCTGGGCTGGGCTGGGCTGGGCCGGGCTGGGCCGGGCCGAGCCGAGCTGAGCCGGGCCGGGCTGGGCTGAGCCGAGGTTAGCCGGGCTGGGCTGAGCCGAGGTTAGCCGGGCTGGGCTGAGCCGAGGTTAGCCGGGCTGAGCTGAGCCAGGCTGAGTCGGGCTGAGCTAGGCCGGGCTGAGCAGAGCCGGGCCGGGCTGACTCGAGCTGAGCCGGATTGGGCTGAGCTGAGCTGAGCCGGGATGGGCCAAGCAGAACAGAGCCGGAGCGAGCTGATCCCAACAGAACCGAGCCAAGCTGAGCGGAACCGAGCTCACCTTGCAGGCAGTGGCAGCCGGCTGTGCTCCCGGCCCGGCTGTGCCCCCCGGGTGAAAGTCCGACTGCTGGGATTGGGGAAGGCTTGGGATGAGGAATGGAGATGGGGCTGGCTCAAGGGCATGACCTACCCAAATAAATCTCAGCAGCTCAGCAAAGGCAGCTCAGCGCATTTAACAACGCGGTGATGGGAGATTTCCAGCCAGGGACCACCAAGAAAAGTCAGTCACTGCTGGGCTGTGCTGGGCTGGGTTGGGCTGGGCTGTGCCGTTCTGGGCTGGGCTGTGCTGACAGAGGGAAAAAAGCAGCCACCTCTTGCAGGGTATGTGGGGCAAGGCGAGCAATGGGAGTCGCCCTCCTTCCTGCAAGGACAGGCCCTTCTCTGGCCTGCAAGGACACTCTGTCCTTCCCTCAGCCATCCCCTGTGGCTACAAAACATTGTCTCAAGCTAAATCTTCAGCAAATCTTTCCTAAGCAGAATTAGAAGCTGTTTCGTTAAACTCCAAGCTGCTCTGATAGGGCTGAAGCTTAGCTTATCTCAGTTTCAGGGTACCCAAAGCTCACGAGCTGTACTTTTTTCCAAGTGACTGTTCAGCCACAAAGCACAGTTCGTGGTGAGCCACCTCGGATTCTGTCACACTGGCTCAAATAAAAGGCTGAAATGAATCTCATGGATTCCCCTGGTACAAGGCACTGAGGAAACTCCACAGCAGGGAAAATTCAGGAATCAGGTTTTATACATGAGAGGAAAAATGGGTGCTAATGTCTTTACAAACAATTAGATGGGTGTGGGGATGGGAGTTAACGTCTTTGAAAGGAGTCTCAATGTCTGTGCCCACTTCCAGCCCGAGGTTTGTCACAGAACCCGGACTGTTTGACTCCTGAAACACAAATGGGTCCGCACAAACCTGAGCTTCTGATCTTTGGGGGACAATGACAAGTTCAAGGAGGGAATATGTGTCAGGCGGCTCGGGCAGTCTGCACCTCTCAAGAACCGCAGCCATGGGGAGAGAGAGGGAAATGCGGCCGTGAAATGAGGAGGAAAAGGGGGCTGCGTCCGCCAGCGATGTGAGAGACCCCATGGGAAATGCCCGTGGCCTCTCCTTTTATTCGAATAAAGTTATAGGACTCCTCTGCCTCCTTTTTGGACATAAACCTCTGGCGTTGTAGATTTTCCTGACATACAGAACAAACAAACAAGGGCAAAACACTTGCTTAAACAAATAAATGGTGTTTGGGGTTATCACTACTGTGTTCTTCCATTTAAATTTGGCATTTACCAGAGATGGAAGAGGAAAGTTTGTGTCCTTCAAGAGGCAGTTTGAAATTAAAGCAAAGCCTCCATGAATCTGCACTGTGGCCATACGGGATTTGCCAGCTCAACCAAAGCAACAGTTCTGTGTGTCTTTCCTCACTGCGCCTGGAAAGGTTTGTGTGATTTGGTCTAGCAGGATTTGCACCACCCAGAGTGATATTTCATATTCCTGTGAAGAGGGAGAGGGACAAAACAAGAGAGATGATTCTCTTCAGTCACCCAAAGGTCTCACAGACCTAGGGAACAGCTCATCACCCCAGGCCTGGAGCTGTGTCAGGGGAGGTTTAGGTGGAATTTTGGGAAAAAGTTCTTCCCCGAGAGGGTGAAGAAGGCACTGCCCAGGCTCCCCAGGGAATGGGCACGACCCCAAGGCCGCCAGAACTCCAGCAGTGTTTGGACAATGCTCCCAGGCACAGGGTGGGATTGTTGGGGTGTCCTGGGCAGAGCTTGAATAATCCTTGGGGGTCCCTTCCAACTCAGGATTCTCTGTGATTCTGTGATAAATACTCTCCACAATGTAACACCTTCTTCCAGAAGGTCAAAGTCAACCAACTCCTGGGACAGGTGTCCTACCTGGAAATAAGAATTGTTAGCAATGTAAGAAAAATATAATTAGAGAAAAACATAAAGCAAAGCAAGGAGAGTAGTTTTGCTTCTCATTCTCCTGTCCCAGAATGTTTTCCCTTTTCCCCCCCAGTTCACACAAACACTGATGTTACCTCTTTTTCCAAAGCTTTGGCTGTCTCTGTATCAAAAGCGGATTATTTGGTGCATTGAGTATTCAACATGTTCTCTTACAGTATTGTTGTGTTCAATGAGCTTTGCTCATCTGAATGGACACTCACTGCATAGTCCACTGGTTTAATTTGCTGCTTTGGAAACCTAAGCAGGTTACAGCATATTTAGCTATGTGTCTGTTCTTATGTGTCAAAGATAAGGTTTCTGGATGCCATTTTAAAAAAATATATTATTTCACTTCAGTAGCTTTCTCTTTTCAGTGGTCTCTTCTTTTTAGTCTTGGATATTTCAACTCACCTTCTCCCTGCAATGAACAAAGCTTGGATCTTCACCCCAAATCAGCAAAGCTCCATTGAGCAAGAATTTCTATTTCTTCTTCCAGTGAGGATTTTTTTTTTAACTGTTAACAATTTTAGCACATTCAAGCCTCAACTATTTTTTACCCTGCTTTCCACAGATGCTTTAAAAGCAATGTTTAGTATTCTTTAAACTATAATATTTTTCCCATGAAGAAAATACAAACCAGTCTATCAGGGGAGGATATGGAGAAGAACAGAAATTCACAACACACAGGGTGAAAAGAGAGTCTCCAATTCACAAGCATTAGGCAAACAAAAATTACTGTGGTGGTCAGGGTGGGGAAACAATAATTTGGACTCTCTATTCTAAGTTTAGGATGAAATCACATGGAACTGAGAGACCTGGAAAGCAGAGAAGTGTCCATGCTGTTCACATAACAGCTGCCACAAAGATGGACAGAGGGGTTTCCATGGTGTGCTCCAGGTGTGCTGTGGGTGTGGGTTAACCCCAGTGCTCAACTCAACACTGCACAGTCATCCCCTCACTGCCCTCCAGCCCTCACTCCAGGGGTGTGGGGGAACAGAAAAGGGCAAATAACAGCAAGAAAATCTCATGGTCAAGAGAAAAATTTTTCATAACTGAAGCAGTGGAAGTTGACTAAAAGTAAACAAAAGTAGTGAGACAAAGGCAACCACTCACCATGTCCCACAGGTAGACCAATACCCAGCTGGTTCTCAGACAAAAGGTGACTAACCTAACTCAAGCCCTCTTTTTCCCCTTTTTATTGCTGAGCATGGTGTTCAATATCTAAATCATCAGTGTGTTCACAGCAGTGTCTTGGTCACAGACCTACAACAGAATCCTATGAGCTGCTCTAAGGGAAATTCACTCTATCCCAAACAGGCCAGCACAAAGTGCCATTATTATCTCTTGCAAAAGGAGCTGTGTGTGCCAGTTACACATGGTGAATTCTTCATCTCTATTTGTGATTCTACAGCAAAACTCACTTCAGAGTCCCAGAGCTGGTGAAGATATTCAGACTTCACTCTGAGTTCTTCTCATGCTACCCACAAACTTTTCTTTCCCACATATCGGGTTGTGTTGTCCTCCTTGAGGATGCACAATGTATTCTTGTCAAGGTTTTGCAGACTTCATTGTTTATTACAGGCTAAAAATGGATTAAACTTGCTTTGTGAGAATTGTATTGATATTCTGGTGGTCTCCCAGTCTCTTGTGAAATATATTTCCTCTTTCTCCTCCACAAACAATATCACAGCACGCAGTGATCTTACTCAGACTCTGCTTTGTGCTGCTTGCAGAGATATCCTAAGCACCAACCAGATCCATCTGCTGTTGGTATCCCTGAACACCTGGGTGGGAGTCTCAGTGTTCTCTGAGCAGGATGGGTGGCACGAATGTCTCTGTGGCCAGACAAGTCCCAGGCTGTTTTGATGGATGGTGGCAAGAAGGCTGGGAGTGGGCTCAAGGCTCGGGGCCAAGAGGCATGGAGTAAGCAGAGCCGGTTTCCATCACCCCCAAATGCAGAATTAAAGGTTTAAATCAGGTCTTGAGCAGGGATTGGGGGAAGGCTGGAACCCCCTGCCAAGAAAAACTGTTGGCAGGTCCCAGCAGAGTGGGAAGAAGCAGTTGGGAAAGGTTTGGGGTATTTTTTTCTAAAAGGAGTTTCTGAACCAGAGTTCCTCTGCATAAAACTGAATCATCAACCTCAGTGCAGCTCTTAGATGCCTTAAAAATTCTGAACTCTCTAATCTTTCCAAATAGCTGCTTCCCCATCTTTGCATTGTTCCTAAAGTAACGTATCCCAAATTTATCGTTTGAGATGAATCCCTTTCCAGCCTCAAACTAACTAAGGAAGAAATGCCCTAGATTCAAAATTGACCTTCAGCTGTCCTGGGCACCCACCTTTTGGGACCCTTGTTTTGAGCACCATGAACTTCTGTGGTTGCAGAATGAGATTTTCGATTTCCTGAGTTGCAGTTTTCTGATTAGTTTTTTTAGCATTTTTTCCTGCTGGTCTGCTTCTTAGCAGATGTCTTGTGAAAAAGAAATTATAGTGATTTGTCTTTCATTGAAGTTTAAAATAAGGCAGCCACCAGTCTAAGGTCACATCTAGGAAAATGTAGTGGGGAGAAAGAACAGTGGGAACTGGTGGTTTCCCAGCTCCCAAGATTGTTTCCTGGCTGTCATTGATACGACAGCTCCTAGCCAAGACTAGCTGATGCAAATTAATGATTTGATCCATGGAATTCATGGGGAATTAGAACAGGCCAGACATTTGGCTTCAGGTATTCCTCTAAACATTCTCTCCTGTTAACAGAAAGTGGTAATTTTAACTCTACAGGTGTAATCTTCCTGTTATCTTAGACACTGTCTTTGACATGGTGTGAATTTCCTTCTGAAATTGTCTCTCTGTTGACTCTAAAGGGAACTAAATCAGTGCTTAGACTAAATTCCTAAATTTTAGAAGGATGAAGCCAGCGGATTTGAATACTTTCCTTTAGAGCTTGCTGAGGTGCATGGAAGAGAAAGCAAATGAACCTGTATCTGCTGATTTTCCCATTTAGGCACAAATCCATCCTCTTTATTAGCAGTCTTTCATATCCACTATTGTTACTATTGTGTGGGACCAAGCACAAGTCATCAGTATTCATCACCTGCAGTTTAGTTTCCCTCTGAACTTGGACTAAGGCTTTCAAAAGGGAACTACTTGTAACTCCCAACCCATCATGAGCTGCACAGAAGGCTTCAAGCCTCACTCTGCCTCTATCTGCAATCACTCAGCACTTCAGACCACTGAAAAAGAAATGTTGGCAGATGAAACCCATGTGCAGTCAAATGCAGGGACTAGAATGTTCAATGGAGCTTTTTTTTTAACTTATTCCTCACTCCAACATATCCATGTTCTTGCCACTCTTTCACATCTCACAGAGCCCCCAGCACATTCACTGCAAAGGAGAAGGCAAAGCACGAGGTGTGGGTATCTCCCGATGTTTATGAGGCAGGAACGAGAAAAGAAAGAGAGGTCTTAGCTTCGTTGGCAGGAGTTATTGGAGAGCCACTGTCATGCCCAGTCCAAGCTAATTCTGCAGCATGTCTGTGAGAGTTAGAGGGTCCCTGCTTCTGTTGTGATTTCCCCCAGAGAAGCCCAAGGCCATCCAGCAGAGCTGTGCTGAGGTCCTACACTGGATGTTAGCACAGAGTGATGGCACTGCCCCCAGCAGAAAATCAAGTCATGCCGTGTCCACACATCCCACTGCACGACTGTTCAATTGATGCTGATCCATTGTAATTGTCTGGGCAATTGTCTTCAGCCTCTGGAAGGGATGGGCTTTGTCTTTTTCTCCCTGGATTATAAATAATGCCCAAGCCATCTGGCTCTTTGCCACACAACACGGGGCAAACTCTGTTTTCTGGAGCCTAAGGGTCCAAAGCTCCAGGACAGGGAGTCCAGCATATTCCAACAGTTTCATGCAACCTAAATGCACTATTTCAACAACACAAGTCTAGGTCAGAATGGACTATCACCATTATCTTTGGACAAACCAATATACCCGGCAAGTATTGAATATAGGAAGAGGAATAAAAAGTAACTTTTATTTTTTCACCGCCGGGTATTATTTATTATTTATTTTTGAGAAAACCCGAATCACTGAGGAATGACATGTTTTAGAGTGTGCTGTTACTCTGAGATAAGTGCACTTTGCCTCAGGTATGCAGTGAGTCACCAGGTTGATGGCTGGTGCATTCTGTCGCCCTGAGAAGTGGAGCTGCTGTTACCTTACAGTAACCACATGCCTTGAGCAATGTTATTTCCCACCTACAACAGGGACTTTTTATCTTGTTAAGAAAAACGTGATGCCATCGATTTTCAGGAACTGTGTTGAAAGTGCTTCACAAAACCTCTCTGCATAAACGCAGCCTCTCAGGCTATTCTGCTTAGTGGTCAGGGCAGGAGAGGACAAAACAAAATATTCAGGAATCTATTTACAGAAACATGGCCAAGTAAATCAAGCAGGAGCTGTGGTGTGTGTACCTTATCCAGGTGTTTAGGACCAAGATCTTCATGTGAAAAACATCTGTTTAGATTATGGCACTGTTTCCCAAGCAGCATGTTAAAGAGCAAGTATAAAAACTCCAGTTTGTTTATTTTATTTGGATGCTTCCCAAAACAAAGATTGCTATGACTCTGTGTGTGCACACCTCTCCCTGAGCAGCCCTGAGCTCAGCTGCTGCCTTTCCATGGAAATCATGATATTCCTAACAAGGATCTTTGGCTCCAACCTTCTTCACCTCCTGCTGACCAGACATGCACTGGTACCAGCATGTTTCGGTTTTTCATACCAATCACGTCATCCTCTGTGGGTTAAATATTAGGCAGAAATTCAATCTAGGGGATCCTGCAGGTCCTGATTTCTTCTATTGACCCCTCTGGGTATCCATTTATCCATGGCAGCTCTGAACCAGCCCAGGTGTCCCCTCTAGAGCACTATTATCCCCAGTGTCCCAGTGCTGATACCATAGATTCATGGCCTGAGTTCAGTCTTTAGAGCTGACACTATTTTTTGGATGCCAGCAATGAATTCTGCACACAGACACTCAAGGCAACTGAAAGGGCCGTGGCTGTCAAGTGTTTCTTTATGTCGTGTTCAATCCTTGTTTTCAAGCTTTCCTTTTGCTTGTGACACCTTCTCCAAGACTAAACATTTATTTTCCTGTTAGTTATAGACCAGATCCCTCCCAGCCAGTCAGCGTTCAACTCTTCCAGTGTTTCCTGAGGAAAATCACCCAGCTCACCTCAGGAGGGAGTGATCCATTGCACAAAATGTGCAGGACCAGCTTGGACACCTGGGATCTATTTTTAGCTCTGCTGCTGCTGATAGCCACATAATCTCAAGGGGATCACTTTACTCTTCCTCACTTCTCTTTGCATCTGTGTAACACAAGTGACAGTGCACGGATCTGATCCTCTTGTCAGGATTATTGCTGTCTGTATAACTTGCAACTGGAAGCCAGAACTGAGCTCACTGCAGTTGCCCACCCAGATTTTTGTTTACACGACATAAAAGGAACAATGGCAGCGAGATATTGAGGTATTTATGGGCAGTGTTACAACACATCATGGTTTGCATCTCCATCTCCACTCCTGCAGTTACCCTCACTAGCAGGATTAAACCATCACGGGAATTCTAACACACTTTTGGCATTGTAGATCATCCTGTGGAAAGTTCCAAGGTTTTCTTCACACAGCTCAGCATGGCAAGAGGTGAAGTCAAAAGGAAGCACCAGTGACCCTCGTTGCTCGTGAGAGGGATGTAGCAGGAGCCTGTGTTACACAAAACCAGAGGCAGAACTTGGCCAAATTCAGTTCCAAGCCTCAGTCAAATGTCTTTAATCTCCAAATCATCCATCCCTCCACGTGTTGACAAAAACCACTCTATAGGGGCAATGTAAGTATTTTTATTCTCCTTCTTTCCTTGCTGCTTCACCAATACTCGATCAATATTGTCATTAAAGCTCTGAGAATAGGTTCTGTTGGCTAATCTGCGCCTTGAGTGCAACACAGAGAGAAAGGCAAACAAAAACCCCTCAATCATGTAGCTCTTCCACAACCATCACCAGTCCCTTTGTTTGGGAAAAGGGGCACATCCATGGATGTCTCTTTCACAAACAACAAGGCACACACGGTCCTGGGTTTTCAATAGGCGTCTGGAGCCCAGGAGAGCTCTCTCACCAGGGGCAATTTGTAGGTAGGTCAGGTTTAGAGGATGAACTGACTGAGGTATCCTTTAAATAGCTGGCTTATTGTATATTTAGTGTATGCCTTTAACAGGCTTATGCTGCCATTAAGTCTTCTATGGAAGAAGGGAGCCATTGTGCCACTGTAACACCGACCTAATTAGCTCTGCTGAGGATTTATTTAACAGGTTTATTCTAACAAGTTTATTCTTTAAACGTCTGATAACTGATTTGTTATAACTCCTTTTAATGAGTCTCTGCCTTTCTCTGTTGGGTTTAATTCGTGTTGCTGCAGCTCAGTAAGGTTTTGCATCTACATAGAAGGATGATTGTGCAGTGTTTAGGCTTTGATAAGCTTTATTCTTGTGGCAGAGATCCGTTTCAATGTGCTGAAGTAGGTGGAGGCACCTATATTCCTGTGAAAAGGAATGTGTGGAAGAAGGAACTTTTTTGTGTTGCATTTCAGTGCCGTGCCTTTCATCCAGCGAGGCCCAAGCAGTCTCACAAACTCCTGCATTCAAATCCTGCTTGCTGAAAGTCTCTGATTGATTTCAAGTGGGTTTCTAATCATAGACAAAATTCCTAATTGGTGCATTCACCAACGAAATTATAGGGGGCTCATTACATACAAGATAACCCCAAACATGGCCTGATCCTGGTTATATCTCCACAGTACCCTGAAAGTCCCGGGGGTGAGAGGGTGAGATCCTCCCTAAGCTTGTACCAGAGCACCGTGTAGGACATTGGGTTGTTCTGACCCTGCTGCTGAAGGTGAGATGGTTTCAAATCCTCTGACTGGGCAAAGTATCCTATTACAGCCTCTCAGAATGTGCAGAGATGCACACTTTGCTTTGTGTACCTCCAAATGCCTCTGTTCTGAAGGCAATTAAACACAAATTTAGATACACTCTAATGAGACATGATTTCTATATTACTTCAGCAGGCAGGGAAACTCAAGCAAGGCCTGTTAGAGCATTAATCAGAGTTGCCCCACTGATCACTGGAATAGATTTTAGCTTTCCCAAGGCCAGTTCTGCAATCTAAGGCTTTGTATTCTCCATGCAGAAAGAAACATCAGCTTGTTCTAGAACAAAAATAAAAAAGAGAAGAAAGCACCAATGTTTAGGTCAAAATATAGTATTGTTCTTCAGGCTCAAATAACAGGAACGATAATTAATAGTACACAGATAATTCTCAAATTTTAATCAAATTCCATATTAAATACAATATGTATACTATTTTATTTAACAATAACTAGGAAATACAGCCCATGGTGTGTGACCCACATTGTTACACTGTGCACCACTTGATCCAGACAGTGTGGACAGAGAAACTCCTCTTTCCAAGAGCTTATTCACAGTCACATTCACCCAGGCTGTGCCTCAGCCAGAGAGAGCACCATGATATTGATGTCTGGTGGCAGAATTCTGTGTCATCTTTAGAATGACATTTTGCACAGCAAAGAGAAAAGGAGGTTCAGGGAAAAGCCAACACTTTTGCCTCTTACAATCTGGGAATCTGCTGTAAGAATGAAATAATGTCTCTGTGGAAAGGGAGGAGGAACTGCAGGTAGATGTCTGTGTGCTCACAGAGACAGAAACCTCAATCTAGATTTACTTCCTAACACATTTAGGATAAGGTAGAAATATTCTTATCATTTTTATAGATGGGAACCTGACAGACCGAGGGCACTTATCTGTAAAGTAACATAGAAAAGATGTGTCCAGACAGCAGATTTAACTGTTGCTTCCAAAATATCAACCCTGTTTCCTAACCCTCAGATCAACCTTCTTCTAATGGAAGCTTTCAACCCATCATCCCTCAAACCCATGACTTCATATCACCAGAAATAAGTGAGGAATTAACTGTCATGGTTTTGTGCATAAAGCAAGTCTGGAGGAGGTCCTGGAGATCACTTTTTCAATTTTCATCACCTCAGCTCTGACAGTGTTTCTTCTGAGGGTCTGCTAGCAAAGGTTCTACAATTTAAGGGAAAAGGAAGAACTGAAAATTCTTTTCCACCAAAATTTTACTAGAGTTCACAATGTGGCAGGAAATGTTTCCACCATGTGATGCTCCTATACTTATAAACATTTATACTGTTATCTACAATATAGAGATGGATGTACATTTCCTGATGGAATGGGATTTGATTAAAAAATATCAATATTTTGACACCAAACTTAGCATGGAAGAGGCTTTTGTTTCAACAAAATTTCTCATTCACAAGATTGCATTAAAAACAAAGAGAAAGAAACTTTCAGTCTGGCCCCATGGGATGTGCAGGAGGTCAGAGGCTGGGGCTCCAAGGTCTTACATAGTCCTTGAGTGATCCCCATGGGGTCTTTGATGCAGGGAGTGGGACTGCAGTGTGATTTCTGTCCCACCCCTCTCCACAAAGCCCCAGGCAGGACCTGGCCTTGAGGAATGGCCATGTTTGACTTCTGGAGCACATCCATATCTACAGCCACAGCCGCTGCACACAGCCTGTTACAGAGGTAACTTGAGACAGGACAATTGTCCCACCCATCATCACACACTGCTCTCCAGTTCTGTGACTCAGCTGTGATGATAAAAAGCCATTTCAGCTTTAACCAAAGCCTGACCTTAGTTATTAACACTATTGGTTGAGCGGAGATTGTTGATTGAGGATTTTTTTAAACATTTCTATTACGAGGGAAACCTCAAACCCATGACACGCCAGTTTGGCTTGCAGTCTGTAAGTGCAATTCCCTACTATTAAAACAAAAATGCTCTTCCCCCACTGTGGCTCCCCATCCCTGCACCTGCAGTTTTATGTGAGCACAGGACAGTGCCTTGGTGTGGTAAATGATGACTGTCCGAGCTGACCTCCACAGGCTCAGATCTTATCTCCCCATGGCAGCCGGGCCAGCTCCTCCCAGCCAGCTTCTGTGTGCAGGGATAATAAAACAAGATATACCTTCCCTCTCCACCTGTTTAACACAGTTGTTTAATACAGTAATTCTGGGAGAATGTGCATGTTGTGAATGACTTACTGTTATTGCGTGCATTTAGGGCAGCCTGAAGATTCAAAAACAGAGATAAAAGTTCTATTATCCAAAGGGCCCTGTTGCCCGCAGCAATGTTTATGAAAATAATTTTGTTCTCTTGCAATTTGACTTTGTTTCGTTAAACAGTAAAGCATTTCAAAAGGAGAGTGGAAATACATGTGCTTGTTGGAGCCACCTCGATCAGATCAGGAAAGGGCCTGGGATCACCTCCCCACCTCTCTGCCGCCTTCTGAGAAGGACCGTGGTCTTGGGAAGGAAGTGGTGGGATTTAAGCAATACAGATGTTTTCCTGCTTCCTTCATTTGGGAAAAAAAAAATTAAAAGGACGAATAGTCCATTTATATCTCCTTACACCAGTAGAAAAAAAAAAGTCTGGTTTAGCAAAAGAGAGATCACAGCACATGCCACTGCTCCAAATTCCTTTGTTACTGACTTTAAAAGCCTTGTACTCTTAAGTCATTATTGTTGCTTTGTTACTTTTAAGAACTGACTCTTCATTTTGGGATATTCTGGGTTCCAAAACTCTTGCCTTTCAGACATGAAGCTCCTCAGACCAGATATGTCTCTACTTACGTATCCTCTGGTACAAGTGAGCCCTGATCTTTGCTAGAATTCTGAATTCTTCTTATATTGAAATTAAGGGTAATTTTTTCCTGATTGTTCACTGTAATATTTTTGTTGCTTGCTGCATGAAACACGGAGAATGTTTTTAAGGCTTTAATGGGTGTTTTTTCTGCCTTTTGAAGGTTATTCAGAGCAGGAAAAATATCAATATCTCCCCACCTGGAGTACTGGATGCTGTCAAGCTCACCAGCTTTGGGAGGCTGAGGCATGCAGGAATGCTTGCAGAAGTGTAGAAATAACATCCTTGCCATTATTCTTTTAATTAATGGTTGGTTAGTGCTGGATCCCAAATTCTGCATAATTTCTCTGACCACTGCACTTTCAGAGATAGAGCAAAGGAGCTGAAAGGAAAACTCTGTGTATTTAGATTAGAAAATAGTATAGATAACTAGAAAATACTAAATCCTGCTAAAAAGAGGGTGGTGATATAGCAGGCCTGTTCTGCCTTGAGAAGGGAAAGCTCCAGGAGAATACCCATGAATTTATACCAGTTGTTCACTTCTGCTAAGTTAATACATTTTAAAAAATTACAACATTTTCCTCTAGATTCTGCGTAAAGTCTTTTGTGTAAAATATAAAATTAACTTAGACAGAAAAGGATCTTTTGACTTTCTGATCCTTTGGAATGATCACAAAAGATATTTTCTTTTTTTTTTTTTTCCTGCTCTGAAAACTGAAAACTTGATTCTAAAAGTGGGTAGCTAGAAGAAGAACTATCCAAATTATAATATGGCACCTGGCTCTGGGTCTTTTTCTGAAAGCAATTGATATTATCAGATTGATAATAACTCACTTAAAATTATATCAGTGCACATCACTGACGAAGTCCCTCTTTCCATATTTTGTCAGGATGACTCATGATAAACCTAGCACTTTTCATCATTTTTCCCATAGTACAAATTCTCAGATTTTCCCCTGCAGATGTTCCATCCTCCTCTCTAACTCCCTTGTCAGGCTCCAGCAAACACTGTTTTCTTGGGGATAGGAATTACCAATATCCACTGATCTTTAATTACTTCAAAATGTTTCCAGGGACTTCTTTTGTGATGTGCAGACCTTTTACCCAGAGCCAAACCCCAGTGAGTGCCTCCATAACATGAATAAGGTCACAATTCTCTGTCATTTCAGTAGTGAGTGAGCAAAATAACCTCACAAAAGGCCAGGCTGACCTGTAAACAAGGCAGCTGATAGCAAAGGTTGTCCATTAACCCCTGTCCCAGGAAGCTGCAGGGTTCCTGGAGAGCCCCCTCCCGTGGAACCAGAGGTAGGAGAACAATCCAGCCCAACTGGCTCCTCCACCCACTGTATTTTCCCAGCCTTGATTAGATTCTGCAATCACAGATCAATTGATAATTTCATAAAACCAAGTGAGTGGCTGTCAGCGCTGCAATCAGCCCAGGATGATGTGTATGCACTGACCTTCAATCCCCTGCCCAGGAGTGTGTGTCAAAGATAAAATGCCTGTTTGGAATGCCTCTCCCTCCCATTCTCCCCAGGCTGTTGCTCTTTATGGACTGAGTAATCTTTTGTTTAATTGGTTACAGCAACCAGAGAAATAAATAATATCAATACTGAGCCTGCCTCCAGTGGCTCCCAGAGGGCTGCAGAGAGGAGGCTTTGCCTGACAGGTGGCCCTCAGGAAAAGTTTGCAAGGCTGCTCCAAGGGAAAACACACACAGACCTTTAGCTCCACAACAGAGGATTGCATTTTTCCTGTGCCTTAGTGTTGGGAGTGAGATGAGAATCACGGAAATCATCGCTCCATGCCTTTTTAACCCCTGCCCTGGAGCTGGCTGTCCTCCCTTCTCCAGTGCCTAAATACAAGGCTACTTCCCTTTCCTGTCCTTCCTCTTTTCCCACCCCAACCCCCTGGACATCCATCCTTGAATTGATAACGATATTAGCCAAGACATGGGAAGTGAGGCAGAGAAGTAAATTACCAGCAGCCACTCAGAAAAACCATCCTGAAGTCTTTTGAAAGCACTGGTGTATTTCTTATCTGCTTCTTATGTTCACCATTTCATCCCAAATAAATGCAGCAATTCCTCTTTACTCATGTTCCTATGTGAACATCCCCAGTATTTTCCCCTACAAGCAGATAGTTATTCTAAGAGCTTGGTGAAGAATTTACAAGCCATATATAAACCCTTTTGCTGCTGCCAGGGTATTCCATAAATAGATTTTAATTTTCTGAAGCATCTTTGCTGTGCAAATCCATCAGGATCACAATCCATACTCCCATTCCAACAGATGCTCAGGAACGTTCACGAGCTGATCATCACTGTGCAGAATTGGTTACTTAAATCATAAGTTCCTGTTGAACCTGTTTCCATATTAGATAATGGCTCACAAACACTTGCAATTAAGGACTCATAAAAAGTTTATGCAAGTCTTCATGCAACATTGCATTCAGCAAAACATGACCATTCAGCCTCACACAGTGTGGAAGCGAACACAGGGAGAGTTGGATACTTGGAAATTCCAGCTGAGGTTCCCAGGATCCTTGTGTTGAACAACTGCTCCACAATTGCCTCTCTAATCATGAAAAAACAACAGAAACCCCTTTGACTTTGGGATAAACATGGCATGAAGTGTGAAATCAACCCATGTTGTACATCATTTGGAATGACCAGTCAAATTCAGAGTCTAAATAATTAGCAAAATAATTAATAACCTGCCAAATAATTAGCACACATAATTAGGTATGGACAAAAATGAGAGCCCTAAGTACGCGTGCTCCTGGAGTTTGGGCCGTGGCGAACAAGCTCGGAATGTCAACAAAGCTTTCAGCCCTGATTGCGTAACCTGGCTGTGTGACTTTGGGAATACTGGTGGAATGATGTAATGTAAGTATTGATGTTATTCAGATAAAAATACATGTTACTTCTACCATCCCTTGTTGATTATTACTGGGAGCAATCTCCTCGAACTTCTTTTTATGGCATCTCTGTCCCCAAGAACAGGATTTACTTTTCTTTAAACCTGTGTCCAGTAACCAGTGGTGGGCACAGGACCACATGGACAGAGGATGTGCCCCATTGATTTAATCACAATATTCCCCCTCACACCTCTAGAATCACATCTCAGGCCTGACTTTCCCTGGCTGCATCACCATTCAAGATACTTCCAGTGACACTTTACACCTTACAGCTCCTGTGGGACAGGAAAGAGGGAGTTTTTTGCAGGAAGGAAAGCACTTCCTGAAGAAAATTTTTCAAACATGGAAACACAGAATAATTTGTGTGGAAAGGGACCTTAAAGCTCATCTCATTGAACACTTCCAGGGATGGGAGTGTTCAATTTTTCACTTCCTTCCAGTCTGAGAGAGCTGCACAAGAAAATGCTCATTTACCAGAACCAGAGGAAGTTTGTTTGGCTCCATGGCCAAGACCAGCAGCACCAGCTATGCATCACAATGCCATGAGAATCCAGAGGTCTTCTTCAAAAATCAGTGCATGGCCACCTCGTAGGAGGACATTTGGTGTAGATGCCTCGCCTCAAAAGTCACACTGGACAAACAGGAGCCTTGTGCAATCCCTTGGACTCTCCCAGGGAGCCATCCATCCCTGGGGGCAGGGCAGCACACGGGCTGGCCAAGGGGCTTGATAAGCAAATCCCGTCTCTCTGGAGAGGAGTGTTCCGTGCACTTCCCAGCACACACCCAGCTCTCCATCTGTGGTTGTGCTGAGCCAGGCCTGCCCTGGGCGCTGTGGGGAGGGAGCCTTGGCTGCATTTTCCTCCCCTGGGGCTGCTGTGATATATGAGGTGCAGGTGACACTTGGGTCAAGTGAGCACCTGTTCTGCCGAGGCCTCGGGGGAGTCTTACTAACATGGGAAGAATTTATTTTAACAGCTAGAAACTGGGGGAGATTAGCACAGCACATTCTCTCCCTGGGAGCTGTGAACTGAGGCAATTCACCTCTCCCCTTTGGATGCTGCAAAGAAAAGAGGAAGGGTCTCTCTGCAAGGGCAGGAGCAAGGGCTCTATGCTTGAAAGCTGGTGTCCATGTTAGCTTCGAATTTGGATTGCAACTGTCAAGAGAGATGGCTGGTCTGCAAACAAGAACAACCCCATCTCTGCACCATGGAAGCTGGAAGGTTGAGTCCATTTATATATCATCCAGAGAATTTGGGATTTCTGTTAAGAAAAGGGATAGTTGCCATACAAAGACTATTTGGAAAGCAGAGGCTAAACCCCTAGTCATGCATATACACATTCAGTAGCTCATCTTAGTACCTTTGCCTGCTGCAGGGTTAAAATAAAGGATTTTTATTCTTCTCAGGTAATTGAAAAGGTGAAGTTCCTTGGCCTATTTCATGTGAGCCTACAAAGTCTGGATTCCTACAACATTGCCTACCCAGTCAGTCAGGAAAACCCCCCCCACAGTACATGGACAGGGGTAGGAAAGAGTCATACAGATGATCCTTCTGGGTCCTAAGAGAAGCTGTGGCCTGTGTTTGTCACCAGATGATGGTGTTTTCATGTAAAAATTAATTGCTTGTCTTAGCTCAGCTTCCCGTGCCTGGATAGGAATTACACAAATCCAGCCTGGGGTCAGCATCCTTGCAAAAAGAGTCACATCCAGGCTTAAGAAGTCCTGGAGATGGGAGAAATGAACATCAGTCTTGGGGAGGAGTGCAAAATAGAATATTTGGTCACACCAGAAGTCTACAAAGAATGTCTGATATCTTTGTAGAAACAGTGGGAAAGGGAAGCAAGAGGTAAAAAAAATATAAAAAAATTAATGGTTTTCCCCATTTTTCTTTAAAATGTTGATTTTAGCTGTCATTTGAAAGTTACTCTCTTTTGACACTTCCTTTAATGTTGTTGTCTTACTCAAAATAGTTTCAATGGCAAAAAAAAAAAAAAGCTATACTTTCCCTGACCCTAAATGGAAGTCATTTTGTTGTTCTAGTTGTTTTTTTTTTTACTTTTCAATTTGCTAAGAAAGCTGTTATTCACCAGCCCTGCTGGAATCGCTTCTCTTCCCTCACTCCCAGGGCTGGTACTACTGGCATCAATTCAGCAGATGAACAGAGGATTTCAGTCTTCTAAAGATGCCAATCCCACACCTTTCAGAAATGCCAACTGCACTCTCTGTGAGAGCAGGGAATTGCTGTGCTGGTGCAGGCAGAACACGAAGCCCACGGAGAGAACCAGCAGCAGAATCCAGGCTGGGAAGCCTGAGCTGCTCCATGGAAATCAACCATGGACTGCTTGTTTTCCACAGGGGCCAGTGGAACATGTCCTAGGCTCTCATGGTCCCTAGGTGTGAGCAAGGATCACAGAAACAGCTCTTCTTCCTCCACAAGAGAACTCAGGGTTTGGGCAAAGGACTTTGCTGAACAGGAGAGAGGCTCATCCAGAGATTATGGGGAGTTTGCAGCAGCACCCCTCTCTATGTGCTCAGGAGCAGGGACAGGGAGGGGAAAATGTCTCCCCCAGTGTGACTTTTCCAGCTGAGCCTCTGCCTGCTGTGTCTGGTTCAAAGGAGCAGCACCCTCACATCACCTGTTGCTGCTGTTCCTTTAGCAGTGCCACTCTCTTGGAAATGGTTGGCTTCCACTATGGAAAAAAAAGTCATTTCCAGTGACAGACTCCTCCAGGAAGAGCCACTGTAAACAGAGGAAAGATGTCTGTCCTCGGGATTCCTTCACTGAATCACAGACAGGACTGGTCTTCCTGTGGTCCTGACTGACAGAAAAAAATCCCTACATTCCCCCCAAAGTCTTTCCTCAAGGGCAGATGATCCCCCCACACTCCCATGCACACTCCCAACCACCCCATTGATACTGGGAAGGGATGGCCATGGCAATTAAAAGGTAGCAAAGCTTCTCGTCTGTATGGATAGGGGACAAGTCAATACAGTTCAATCTGCAGCTGAATTGGCTGCAATCAATTCCTCTCCCTGCCCATCCAAGGCTGCAGATGTAAAGTGCTCACAATCTGATCAATGGTGACCTTGAGAGCAGTGAAGAGACAAAGCCATGCTGCAAACAGGGGGAGAGATGGAAAGGAGCCTTTGGAGCAGGCAGGAATGAAAGGGACAACTGAGCTTAACATTCTAGAGCCAGGCAGAGGTGCAGCCTGGACAGCTGGGGAGAGCCAGCAGCTTGTGCCACACGTGGGCTTGTGCCCTGTGTCATCAGCCCTTCAGAAGAGCAGCAATTGCTCATCCCACTGATCAGCTGCATCCCCAGGAGGAGGATGGTTCTTGCCCACAAGAGTTTTGGAGGGATACTAAGGAGTTATCACTATTCCCCAATCAACCTCCTGCAGGGAGGTCAGGATGAGGAAATCAGAGAATCATTGAATGGCCTGGCTTGGAAGGGAATTTAAAGATCACCTAATTCCAACCCCCTTCACATGGGCAGGGACACCAGGTTGCCAGTGAGCGTTTTTCCCTCTGCCCATGGCAGGGGGATTAGAGCTGAATGATCTTTAAAGTTCTCAAAACCAGATGGTATCCAGCATCCAAGTCATCCCAACATCTCTCCTTGGCCTTAGGACATCTGTCCAGCACAGCAAAAGTTGTCTGAAGACATAAACCAAGATTGTGTCTTAGCACTTTCCCCTTCTGACCAGCTTCAACCCAATCACCAGTAATGAATTAATAATTAATCAATCACTCCCTGATTTCATTTTCAGCCTGCAAGATGAAAAAAAAAAAGAAATGGGATCTTAAAATAATGCTCTGCAATGGGTTGTGTCTGTCTCTGGCAAATGCAATTTAACTGCCTTAATGAAATGCTAATTGGTAGAAAATATATATAAAAACCATCCTGAATACTACTCTAATTGAATTTCCTTTTTCCAGATCTACAAAGCAAAATGCTCAGTGCAGAAAGAACAGTAAACAGACTCAAAGGCTGTCCTTTCTGATATGGGGTAAAATCACAAAGAGCTGCACAAGGGTTCATTTGGAATAGCACCATTGCTGTTCTTAATTGTGTGTGTGTGTGGTGTGTGCATGCAGCAGAGCTAAATAAAAAATGATGTTTATAAAGAGCTGCTCCTTTGCCTGATGGACTGGAGGCGCTGATCCGACAATTAAAGCATCATCTCAGTAATAGCCATAAATAAACAGCAGCATTAGAACAGCCTCGCAATAAAGATGATATTAAAAGTAGAACAAAATGAGAGGCAGCACCAAATGGGAAAGGGTGAAGTGTAAGTCACATTGATCTGCTCTGCCTTTCTCACTGGGGATGAGGAAACAGTGAGATCTCCTCACTGGGCACCCCCAACACTCCCCAAAGCTGCTGCAAGGAAAGAGCTGGGCAGTGCTCTAGCAAGGGGTGCATATAACTTTTAGTCAGAGAAAGTAAAAGAAGATAATGAAGTGGAACAATCAGGGCTGATTAGGAAATTCCCAGTGAAGCTTGTATAGGAAAGCATTGGTTTGTCAAAATCCCAGCTTCTTGCAGGCCGGGGTCAGCTCTGACCCATCTTCTACAATTCATAAGTTTTGAATTGTCAGAAGTACAACACTGGCAAAGTGCCACATTCCCAATTTCAAGTTGCAATGACTTTTCATATAGAAATTGTAAATCACTGCACTAGAAGAGTTTAAAGGGGAAAAAAAAACCAACCCAAGTCACTCAATTTCAAACACAAAATGCCAACTGACCTGACAAAGATACCAGACACTCCCCACAAATTACTGCCCTTATATTTCTGAAGTTAAAAGTTTTTGTCCTCTTTTGAGAGGAAAAAAGGTGCTGATGCTCTGAAAACTCTCTCCCCTGACCTGAGAGGACCATGGCCTCTCCAGAATGGACATTCTTGACTTTGCCACTGGCGAAGCATCACCTGACTCTTCCTACAGCCTCAGGTTTCTCAAGCAAGACACCAGCAGTGCTGGCAGCCCGAGTCTAGAGGTCCACACAGGCAGTAGACTTCCTGTGCTCTATCAGTATTACTATCTTTAAACCCTCCTAGAGACTTTAAATGCCTCTGCAAATAGCCCTTCCAGCTGAGTATAATTACCTTAATTAAAACCCCACCTCATCCTTCTGACTGGAAAGGTTCATGTGTTTGCCTTAATGATCTCATTAACAGCAGGCTCAGAAAGTCCTTCAGCTCCTCTGCCAGTGAGCTGAGAGCTGAATGCTTATGGGGGGATGTCACACAGGTGCCTCTGCTCCTGGGGTGGATGAGATTTTGGGCTGAGGTTTCTAGAGAATGGGTAGGTGACAGAGGTTTCTGTTCTCTTCTCTCTAAACATTGATGATTTCTGGCTGCTTCTTTTCTCGATGAGATGGGAACCTTCCAAACCTCCAAGGTCTGGACTTAGCTGTGTCCTGATGCCATGGCAAGGCAAGGGGATGTCTTGGTTGTCTGTGCCTGGCTGAGGACAGATTGCCACTCAGCTATGGCCATAAGGCAGCAGCAAATGCCTGTGCTCTGTGGTCTAGAGCAGCCAGGGATGTTTCTTCACCTCTGGTCTATAAAGAGCAATTCAGTTGTGTCTCTGCTTCCCAAGGAGTCCTTATGGCTCACAGAAAGAGAACAACCACTTCTGACATCCTACTTACCTTCTGTCCCCTTCCCAGGGCTGTGTCTATGCAAAGTTAACCCTTCTCTTCCTCTAAGTGTTCCCCCCAGCCGCATGAAGTCCAGAAAGAGGTTTGATCATCTTTGTTCTGTGTTAGCTAATGGGACGCCTGGGCAGCAGATTGTTCTAAAAAGGACATTTCTGCTCACCACTCCCTCATCCTTGTTCTGCTGTTGGAGGAAATTTAATTGTCAAGCAGGAAGGGTACCTCAGTTTTTGGCTGTTAGAATGAGGCAGCAGCAAAGTCTGGCTTGAGTGGATCTGGGAGATGAAATCCTGGCTGCTTCTTCCTCTTCACTGGGTGTGCAGACACCAGCACTGTTTCTATTTCCTTGCTGCCATGAAAATTGCCTTATTGAATTTTTAAATAAACTGTGCTGGTTGGAATATCTAAAGAGCCTTTGCACAGACCCTGATGGGACTTTTTTTTTTAAATTAAAAAACTTGGCTTCAGGCAAAATGGAAATGTCTTCAGATTTGCAATCAGTGCTCATGTAACATGTCTGAATTGCAGTTTATAAGCTGGTGATTTGATGGGATTTGTTTCTGGGGGCAGCAATGAATGGATTTGTGGAACCTCAGGGCCCAGGATGCCATGACACAAATTGCCACAATGGCCATTACAAGGTACAAAGGGAGAATGGGAAAGAACAAGAAAAGAATAATCCAGTTCTAATTGCTGAGTTGCACACGGGAGTCACATTGTCCTCTCCTGCCAACCTCCTCCTCATCTTTGTGTTTAATCTACTGAGGTGTCCAGTTTGTTCCCAAATGGAAGACCTCTATGAGCTCCAAGAAGACCCACCTCTAAAAAGATGGGAAATTAATAATAAATATCTAGTAAATGCTGAATAGGAACTGTCACAGAGAGCCTGTTGAGAAGAAAAAGGGTTGAACTTTGTCCTGGGGCTGCTTGCCCCAGTCACTGATCTGGATCATTGCATTAGCGAAGGTCCAAGGGAAATCCTCCTAGAGGGAGGCCTGGGGAAAGCAGTGAGAAAAATACCTTCCTCTCTCAAGGATACAACTCCAATGGCCTTAGCTAGGGATTAAATAGATGACCAAGTTACTGATTATACCTGGGTTAGATAGTAAAGAACACCAGAGGAAGGAGCGACTAAGAGAAGGCAGGACTGTGTGTTGAACAGAAGACAGGCAGAGCTGTGTGTATAAGAGGGTGATTGAGATAATTTGCTGAGGCTTCACCCAGAGCATGCAAAGTGGTGCATAGATTCATCAGTCATTGCTCCTGCAAGCTGGGAAAGATGGAGTTCTTTTTCCTCATAGTAGCCCTGGTATCTGGAAAGGTGCTGGTTACACACCAGTGTGTTGGTTCTGCTGAGCACAAAGACTCCAACATTCCCCCCTCAGCAGCAGGCTGGGGATGGGCAAGATTTTGGGAGGGGATACAGCCAGGACAGCTGACCCAAACTGACCAGATGGCTATTCCATACTACACTGTATCTGCTCAGCCATAGAAGTTTAGAGAAAGGAGGAGCAGAAGAGCATTTGTTATGACATTTGTCTTCCAGAGCATCTGCTATGTGTACTGAACCCCTACTTTCTCCGGATGGCAAGTAGAGAATAAATCCTTTTTTTTCTTTTGCTCCTGCATGTGGCATTTGCTTTTGTTTTATTAAACTGCCTTTATCTTGACACGTAAGTTTTTTCCATCTTATTTTTCCCCTTCTCCACCCTGCTGAGGAGGGGAGTGATAGAGCAGCTTAGTGCGCACCTGTTCAGCCAAGGTCAGCTCCCCACAAAGAGCAGGAGAAACAAACCAAGCAGGTTAATGTGTCTTTTGGAGGTTGTAGAGTCTACATGTCTGTCTCAAGAGGTTTGCAGCCCCAAGGAGAAGTCATTTCTTCACAGCTGAGTTTTGCCTAAGGCTGGTGCTGCGTCGCTGAGATGAAGCAGAAGGGGAAACAGGCTCCCAGGCAGATTGTGCAATTCTGGGGAGGTCAAAAGTATAGAAGTGCTGGGGTATCAGGGCTGAGCTGTGGGGCAGGGACAGGAATGTGCTGTAGGGTGGAGAAGTTGCTCACTGCTCTGGGAAAGGGGGCAGGTTGGTGCAGAGCCAGGCTCCACGGTTTGGGACAGGCCTGGGAAACTTTGTTTTTTGCTCTGTCTCTCCCCAAAAATGGTAAATGACACTTATCCATCATTATTATGTCACTCTGCATGGAGATGGCCTTAGGGCTCTGCAGAGGTCAGGAGGCTGATGCATAAAAAGGCACCCAAAGATGAGCTGGCTTCTTTCACATGGAAAAGGAGTGGTGAGATCTTTAAATCTCCGGAGCCAGAAAGATTTGGAGTCTTGGTAGCTTGAAACTCCGGTTTTCAGTATCCATCATTCTTGTAAATGCAAGTGACTTCATCTCTCACTGCCAAGTGCTATTTCAGGGCATTTAATTCCTCCCTAGGACATGTCCTTAGGAAATTTCTTGTTTCTTGGTTGAATCCAGAAACAAGTTGTGTCTGATTGGCAACTCAGAGGCAAAATAGTCATTTAGAGATACCATAAACAGATTAATCCCTTTATTATTTTATAAATTACCTTAAACCATCAATGTCACTCACAATTGGACAAGATCCCACAACCCTGTGGCTGCAGGACCATCCTGAAGTTCAGCCCCATGAGATGCTGAATGTGAGACTCATCTCTGACTTCCATGAGAAGTGAGGGCACCCAGCACCAGTCTGGATAGGAATTTTCTGGAGGGAGGAAGAGAGCAAAAGTAAATACTCATAAGAGAGAGAGGGACAGAGGGAATGAAAGGGAGAGTAACTATTGGAGAACTTCATCATTCCCCTGTCTAGAAGATATTTCTCCATTGACTCTATTTAAAGTCAGCCTCAGGCTTGTGGGCTTGGAGAGCTTTTAGCAGATGAAAGAACTCACTCATCAGGCAGAGGTTTTTTGATTTTTTTCCCCACTCCCCAGCTCTCCCAGGTCTGTTTTAAAGCCATTTCAGCAATTGTTGAAAACTGTCAGATGCCTTTGACAGATCAGTACTTTACCGTGGAATTTGCATGGCCTGTTGGCCAATCAAAATGCAAATTTGGGATACATTTAAAACACAAGCCCCCAATTTGTCTTCAAAACGCTGCTGGAAAGTCATGAAAGCAATTTAGCTGTTGCTGGGACTGCACCTTCTCCTCAGTGGCGGTTCTGGCAGAGCCGCTGGATTTTGCCGGGCGGGAATGCGTGTGCGTGTCGGAGTGTGCGCGAGTGCTACAGGCGCTGTTCCCAAGCTGGGAGCATAAATCTTCCTCCCTGACTGAGTGAGATTTATGGCTCAGCCACGGGGCTCCTGGCACCTCCCAGCACAGCACTGCTCATTCCGATCGGGACAGGCTCGGGGATGGGGTCTGGGAAGAGGGATGGACACCCAGGCTCTCCAGCCCGGTTTCCCTTCTCTTGCTTTTCCAGATGGCATTGGGGGGACAGCATGAGGCTGGAGCCAACAGCTCACACTGGGCAGTAATGAGAGCCATTTAATGGAGGCTGAGTCAACAGAAATGTGCTTTCCTTTCAACAAACAAACACTGTTATTCCCCCTCCTTGCTTTTCACACTAGGAGGGAAATGCTGAGGGAAATGTCTGGATCAACATAGCAACAGATGAGCATCTTTGATTTACCTCCTGATTAGGCACAATTGGCATTGTGGTGACACCAGCTCTTCCTGTCCCTCAGCCTGGACAGTTTAGCCTGCCCCTGATCCCTGCTCCATCAACACCAGTCTGAGAACCCAGTCCAAGCTTGCTTAACTGGTTTTCTTTATTTTCCTACTATTAAAGTATTTTTCCCCACTCTTTTTAACTTTCTGAAAGTAAAGGTCTATTTTGTCTGAAAATAATTTATGTCCCCTGAAAATACTTTCCCCCTCCCCCAAATAATTCTCCAGTTCTGATTTAAAGCCACCTTGCAAAGGTGGTGTGAGTGGGTTGTTTTTAATGAGAGCTAGGAATGCTGTACACAAGACGAAAAGCCTGACCAGCTCATTCTTTAGCTGGAAATGTCATTGTTTCATGCAGGCTCATGCATAAAACTTTACCTATACTCTTTTTAAATGGGTCTGGGGGGAAAAAGGCTCAGTTGCCCCTTATCTACCTGTGGAGTTATCTATTTATACCAGTTGTACTGACCCCACTGTCATCCTATTACAAAACATTTCTTACTCACAGAGGCCCAGGCCTGGGAATCTGCAATTGTGCCACACAGGACATTCCCTGGCATTACTAAAAGCTGGAAACACTCTTCCAGTGAACCAAGTTCACTCCAAAGAAGATTCTTTCACACTTATCAGATTTGGCTAATAAAATGGGTAAACCTTTGCTGTAATATTATTTGGAGTGATTTTTAAGTGTTCCTCCTCCGCCAGTGGTTTGGTTTATGTTCCCCTCACTCATTTATGGTCTGGATTCTCCCTTTCCCTGCAGTCTGCCTCTTGTCTGGCTCACCGAGGTAGCCAGATGGTGTAATTTGCAGGTACCTCCACAGCACTTACTTGTCTGACATGCCTGAACTGATTGAAACATGCACAGAAACCTTTGAAACCTCACTGAAGTGGTCTGGATAAAGCCCTGGAATGTGATAGATCTGGGAGGCAGAGCAGGTACACTCACTCTTGGACGCTGCACAGCACAAAACTCCAGGGGAAGGAGCCTGTGCACGCATGTGTGGGCATGGGGATGAGACTGTGGATATGTGGGTGCTGTGGATCTCTACAGGACCACTTGGCAACAAATAATTATAGTTTGGTTGCTCATGTAGTGTCTCTCCCTGCATTTGTATGTAGGTGTGTGTACGAGAAAGTGTATGATTCTATGATTCTATAATTCTGTGATTCTATGCATGACTCCCCCCATTCTTGTGTGTCTCCATGCTCTGTGTGTGTGATTGATATTCGTGTATTTCATAGAATCATAGAATCACAGAATGGTTTGGGTTGGAAGGGATTTCAAAGCCCATCTCATTTCACCCCCTGCCATGGGCAGGGACACCTTCCACTGTCCCAGGTTGCTCCAAGCCCCAAGTCCAACCTGGCCTTGAACACCTCTAGGGCTGGGGCAGCCACAGCTTCTCTGGGCACCCTGTGCTAGGGCCTCCCCACCCTCACAGGGGAGAATTTTTTTGAAAATATTTTCTCTCTTCTTGGGCTTCCCTTGCTTATTTCTTTAGGAGTGTGTTGTCAGATGCCAGACAACTCTGGTAAAGGGGTCGGTGTGCTGCATCATCGTTGAGGAGACTGGGACCAATGGATGATGAGATTCTGGGAAGAGCTGCAGCAGAATCTGGGAGTAGAGCTTCATTTATTAAGAGCAGGGTGTAGAGGACTGGTCTAAAATGCCTCCTAACCTGAGGACAGTTGGCCCTCAATATCTGCACCAGTACTTCCCAGGGGAAGGCATCTGTTGCCACTGAATAAAACCTCCCTTGGAAATATGTCCATGAGCAACAATATCTTTGCAGTCAGGGATTGAAGAATATAAACAAACACCTGCCAGGAACAGAATTGAATCAAGGACTGGTTTAAATATGATAAGAAGAAAAAAAAAATTTGCATTTTATTGATGGACTTAGAAAAAGACCAAAACCTGAAGCCACCTTGTGCTTCAGCTGAGGGCACGAGGAGCTGAGGAAGGGGACAAGAGATGGGAAAAGAGAAGTGGCTGGCTCGTGCACAGATCCCTGTTGTTGTACAGGCAACACCCTGTCAGCACTTTGCAAGAAGGAGCTCCATCTTTCTTTCTTACGTGGCCTGACAGCTTTTCAGAAGAGATTTATACAGGGACAGATCGGAATATCTGTCATAGCAAACCACCGTGATCAAGAGAAATGAGGCACTGCGAGCTGGGACCTCACACTTCTGAGGGCACAGGAGATTCAGGAGAGGGGACAACTGTGGGTGCTGCTCCACAGCCCAGAGTGGAGGGCACCTGGGCAGCTAAGGGCATATGCTCTGGGATTTATCTGGCTCTGTACAGGTATGTGGAGCTCACAGGGCTGTGTCCCTGCAGGCTGGAGAGCCTCCTCTTGTGATCAAAGCACAGAACCTGTCACTGGTAGGGCCCAATTCATCTCTCTCGAAGGCAGATGTCTAAAATGAGTCAGATGAATTGTGCTGTGGAATTCCTTGTTTCTCTTTCCCCACTTCAAGGGGAGTCCAGGCAGCTGCCTGGGCTGAGGAGAGTTGTGCTGGAGATGCTGAAAGTAAGAAGATCACAGAACTACAGAAGCACAAAATGCTCATGTCTTTGCCATGGGCAGGGACACGTCCCACTAGTCCAGGTTGCTCAAATCCCAGCCCTAGTGTGCAGACAAACCACCCCACAGTGTCTGCCCTCATCCCCATGATCCCATTCCTGGCTTCATTCCCACAGAATTCCTCGGCCATCCTGTGAAGAACAGCAGGGCACACATCTCCTGGGAGGGACGTGGTGGAAAGATCTGCAAGGAGCAGGGACACAGCCATGTATGAGGAGTTTTAGACAGGCTCAGAGCAGCCAAACTGAGACTTTTTTTTGCAAAAGGTTAAAGAGGAAAAGCCAGGGAACAGATCACCATTTGCACTCGGCAGTGACTCTGCTTGGCTCGGCCCGAGCCGCTCTGCTGTGACAAAGCTGCAGGAGCATTTCACAAGGACAAAGGTTGCTGGCTGCTGGACAGCAGAGTATTAACATGGAAATGACAGCAATCCATGTCAGAGCACGGGGCCCATGTAAATCTTTCCCAGGCTATTAGCAGTGTGTGGAGCCCTGTGCTCAGAGGTGGGACACGTGCTCACAGGCACTGGGTGACCGGGTCGCAGTCCTGCCAGTGCCACTGGAGCACATCTACTGCACCGAATACTGGGAGAAAAAAAGAGGGAAGAAAAAGCAGATTGTGGTTCAGAGCCCTGCTTTCCCAGGGCAGCTCCTCCGGACCCCAGCTGCGGTGTAAATTGAGATTCCACATGGATGCTGCTGCCTGCTTTCACCGCTCGTTGGGTGCAATTTACTTGTCTCATCCGATTTACGCCATGCACTCAGGTCTGGAGCATTAATATCCAGGCTCATATAACTATGAGAGCATCTTCCGTCTCGCCTCTCTTACACCAGCTCAGACTCATCAGATTCAGAAGAAGTGATTTTCATTTTAGTGATCTTCGCTTTCTCACCCAAAACCCCACTGATTTCTCCGCTGAGGTCTCCAAACCACACCAGTGGAGTTTTCCACTGGATTTCATTTTATCCTCTGATTTGAAGGGTTTAAGTGTGAATTAAGTGATACCTTGGCTTTGGGCACGGCCCCCCTTCCTAGGGGTGAGTTTCAGCCTAAATGAACAGTGCGTGTATGCATTAGGAATGCACTCCCCAAGCAGGAATAAATGTTCTCAGGGAGATCCTTAACAACATGCAATCTTCCAAGCAACAGGTTGCTTTACTAGGATTAACAACCTGGAGGAGAAGGATTAATATAATTGCTACTCCTAACCAGAGCTGTAGATAATAATCACAATGAAGTTAAATAAAACATTTGAAAACTGTTAGGGATTTGGGGTGGTATTGTAATTTTGTTTTTTTAATCTTTTAAATGTATTTGTTTTGTAAATCTTGCAGGAAGTTCCCTGATGTCAAACAGGATGTGCAATAATTCATCTTCTTCTGCCTCTTTTTCAGAAAGATTTTTAAGCTCAAGTCAAACAATAGGGTAATTTAAGGGAGCAGTACCCCAGCTGGCCTTCCCACAGCTGTGTTTCACATTTCGTTCCATAAGAATATGAGAAGTTTTTTCAGATGAAAGGAAAAGTCCACCTAACTAAGAATTCTAAGTTCAATAGTGGCCAGAAATTGACACTAGGAAAGGCTGTGCAAACAGGGCAAGCACATGGCACTGTTTCTCTCCCAGCCTTTCTTAGCCTCCAGTGATGAGCAGCTCAGGGACTGCCAGAGGCAGAGGTGTTATCTTCCAGTTTAATGCCCTTGGTGCATTTTTTTCTTCCATGAAGTATCTAACAGGTTCACAAAATGCATAGTTAAGCTGTAAAACTCTGCGCTTTTTTTGTGAATGCCAGAAGTTTACATGGGTTCTGCAAGTAAAGTGTGAAACCACATTACATTTCCACCTTCTGGATGTGCCATCAAACAAACACACCTTGACAGGGAAATCTCTTCCCAGGAGACATCATGACTTTGATACGTTCGTTTTTTTTTCTTCTTTTTAAAATCTATTTCTGGAATAAACACATTCCACAGCTAATCTTGCAAAGAAAGTGTTTTCCTGCAATCCTTCTTGCAGCACTGCTCTAGCCCATCTGTGAGAGGACTGTACCTGATCAGATCAGATACACTACAAGGTGTTTGTTCTGCTGCCCAGAAGTGGAACATCAGGAGCCACTGGTCTGTGACCAGTTGAATAATTCTGAACAAATACATGGAAATAAACATAATCATCCTTATCACATTAATCACAGTCTCACAGGAAGCCTTCACCTGGATTTTAGTAAATCCAGAGCCAGTTTGTTCATTATCTCTGATTCCCTGGTGATCCTGGGCAGCTGGAGCAGAATTCACCTTCATGTAAGAGCCAGTGCAAAACCAGAGTCATTGGCATGGATCTGCAGCCTGTGCTCCCTGCATTTGTCCTCTGCTAAGTGAGGTGGTGGTGAGGTCTTGGAGGATCTGAGGAACCAGAGACCTCTCAGGCCAACCAAAATCACCAAATCTCTGTTTCTTAAGCCTTTTCCAGCCTACAGGTGGTTTTCTTCCCTGTCAGGCTGCCAAGACCTTCTGCATGTTCCATAGGCACTGAAGAATGACCCCTTCACTTATGTAGGGAGGTTTTTAACTCCCACCAAACCTTCCCACTCCAGGAAAATTGTTTTAACACTGTTTTTCCCAGTACAGAAACAGCCCCGGGCAGTCAGGCTCGCTGTCTTTAAGAGGAAGAGTGAGCCCCTCCTTATTCAGCAATCACCATGGGCTGTTTAAAACCTTTCCAGTGCCAGGCTGAGTCTCTCTCTCTCTCTCCTCACTTCTGTGCGTGTTCTCCAAGAGTCTGAAATGCTTTTGAAGCTGAAGCTGTTCCAAGTGTCTCCGGGTCAGACCCCTGTCCACCTCTGCGGATGTTTGGAGCGGGCAGCGGGCACGGTCCCTCTGCAGCCATCGTGCTGCTGTCCTTCCCTTCCAGCCCCACACATATTTCAGATATCTTCAGGCCCCATAAACAGCCCTTCTGCAGAAGGAGCTGGAACCATTTCAGCCTGGGCTGTGCTGAGAGGAGACAGAGATGTCCCCTCAGGCAGAGTGAAAAGGGCCCAACAAACGCTGTGATGACAGCACAGTAAAATTCCCTGGGCTCTAAATATTTTATCATCATAAAATAAACATAGATCTTCTCATCATGAAATATACATTAAAAAATGTTTAAACATGTTAATTATTAAACCAATATTGATTCATATTGGATGAAGCATTAACGGGTGGAGTTTGGAGGAGGAAAATTGGCAAATGTATTTAATGTCGAAAGAGCGCTTGCCACATATCAATATTCATCAGGTCTAACCACTAATAATCATAAAAGTGACAGGCCAGATTTATGGTTCCTCTGTGTGAAGGCAAGTCTGTGCAAAGGGACAAACTGAAATATTAAGATGAGAGACACAAAAATTCAAATTTTTTTTTTTTTTTTTACTCCGCATCATTGTGATTTTATGGATAAACTGAGGATTTGTGTATAAGAGTCTGAGCAAACAGAGGGAAGACTCTTGTGAGTTTATTTCAGAGCATGTTATCAGAAGGACCTAATCATCTGCTGATAAGGCCTGGGGTAAGGCTGCCTCCTGGCACAGGTGCCACCACAGTGCACAAGGAGTTAATGGCTGCTCCTGTGCCCTCTCTTTGGACATTTATTCAAAGAATCTTAAATGGATTTTCTGAAAGTCAGAGAGTGGGAAATGCATCATGTGCCACCTTTAGCATTTGCAGGGTTGAAGGTGAAGCTTGAGTTGGGGAGTTTTATGGTGCAAGTCAGTTATTTTGATTTGGGGCTGTAAATATCCTCCCCAGAGGAGAATGCCTGGTTCACTGTGTCTGCAGGAATTCTTGAGCAGATTTTTTTTTCCACTGGAAGCTCTAGCGTTGATAATACATTGAGATCACAGCACAGATAGAAAAGGAAGGTACTGGGAACTGAAATTCCATTAATATGGGGCACCTGCCAAAGGTCCTTAATTTGGTTTAGTTTTAAATATCCATCCAAACCACTCCAGGAGAAGGAATCCTGATGTGAATGCAGTCTGTCCAAGGACATTCTTGGCACAGTTTTCTGGGTCTGTTTTTCATTTCCTTCCCCACCTAGAATTTTTTCCCCTGATTTACTTCAATGTGAACAGGTATTCCAAGACCTGTATCTACAACACTGTGTGACTGTGTGAATTTAACAGCATTTTTTGCAATGTGCTGGAGCCTGAATGAACTGCAGAATGGTAGAGAGTTCATTGTATTTAAAACATTTACTTGAGAAGACTGTCTCCTTTCTTGGTCTTTAAACAAAAAAAAAAAGCACAGTGAGGTTCAGTGACTGTGTTCAAGGACTCCAGTTTAAATTTGTTCAGTCTACAAATCAAAAAAGAAATTTGTTTTCTTAACAGCCTCCTCTGCAAACGCAGTATGGTACCAGGGAGTTAACAGGTGCTCTCTGTCTTGCATGCCAAATTAATTTAATACTTTTTATTACTGTGTCGCTTCGCAGGACTGGTACAAGTTACAAGCAGCAAACACATAGAAACCTTCTCTCCTGAGGTGAAAGTGGGTCATACATCTACTGATGGACAGAGTCATGCTAAGGAAAGTTAAATAAATTGGTTTTCCCCTTGCTGGAACTTGGTTTCAGTGTCAGGGCTGGTACCTGAATGAGCTGCTGGTGTAATTTACCGCAGAAGTGTGCAAGGTGTTGCACAGAAGACAAGGATGGGGGAAAAAGACCAGATGAACCACTCCATTGACCAAAACCAGGCCTGAAAGCAGGGATCTCTAGACCTTTTAGGTCCTCTCCTTTACCCACCAGCACTTCCTTCCTTCAGAAGAGATTCGGAATTCCTTTTTTCTCACTACAGAATACATGTCAGTACAACAGCAAATGTCAACCTTTTTCTTTGGGACAACACATTCAAAGGCCAAAACCTTTAACATCTGGCAGCTGCAGTTTTCTGTTGAACAACAGCTTTGCTGTCAGTGTTTATCCACTGGAGAAATGCTTCCGAGCCTATGCATGGAGATGATACACTAAATTGTCCATTTAATTTCCACTTACGGGGAGATTCAGCATACATTAAAGAATATTTGACTATTAAAAGCATGTTTATGGACTTTAATATTGCTATCAGTGGTATGTGACTAATATAGAGTAAAGTGCATTTTGTCATGATCGGTTGATTTCGGAGTAATCTGTCACTGGCAATTGTTAATCTGGGGGTTCTCTGCCACTGGCTCCTGCTGCAGCTCCAACAGACGTGTCTGGAGGGATTCCTGCTCTGCCTGTGTCTGCTACAACTTCCTTGCACAATGTCCTTGAGTGTAACTCATCCTGAGTGGAGTGAAAGCCAAAATTAACCTTTAAAAGGTGCATTGTTGGCCTGATTTCCTAAAAAATGATGCTCTGTTTGGATGTGTGAAGGTATGAGAATTCCTTTATCCATCTACTCCACCACACAGGCCTATGCAAAACCTGTTATACTGACTGACTGCCTTTAATTACATGTGATATAGAGATTAACAACCTCAAAAATATTAAGTTCTCACAAGTTTCATGAAGAAGATGATTCTGTTGGAACTCCTAATTAACTACATGCCCAGGGATTCAAACCCAGGATACATATTCATGGAAAGCAAGCTTCATTTCCATGGAGCACAGAAGTAGCTGGCATCTTGATGGGATGTTCTCCCACTGGAAAACATCCATTTGTCAAAATCAAAATGTGCTACAGGAACAAACACTGATTTAAGTAAAATGTCACTTGAAGGCAGCTGTTTAGTTTGTGATAATAGGATATTTGATGTCTTTTCAGTCTTACAGAATTTTGTTCCTCTTAATGCATATTATACTTCTCATATACAAAAAACCCACCAAAAAACAGAAACAAAGAAGTGTGCATTTTGTGGGAAGAACTGTTGGAGATTCATAAAACATTATTTTCTACAGAATTTTTGCATCATAGGTCATGGCAAAATATTGGGGTTTTGGGAAAAAAAAGTTCAAAAACAGAAAGTGTGTTGAAAGAGAACTTCCAAATTTCAAATTCCAAAAACTTAACTTTCAAACTTTCAATTTCAAAAATTTCAAACTTTCCAAATTCCAAAAAATTAACAATTCCTTCAGTGTGAAAGGCCCAGCTAATCAGCAGCTGTATCCAGAGAAACATGCTGTCACAAACCCTCTTCTGTACCTGATTCTACTGACCAGAACAACAAGCAGCTAAATCTTCATGTCCCCCCCCAGACTGTCTGTGCCTTGGTTACCAACAGCAGCAATGTCCTTCTAGGGGATGTGCCACGACTTCTCTTGCTTTGCAGTGTTCCTCCTCCAACCCCTCCTGGATGTCGCTGAAGTTTCTTGAGCATTTCCCCTCTCTCAGGTCAGCACCTTGTCTCATGTAGGAAAACCAAAGCAGTTGTTTCCCTGACCTGCACACCATCAATGCCAAGGAAGCCCAGGCCAACCACCCTGGACTGTTGTTTAGTGAATCTGGTGAAACAAGCTGATGGTGTACAGCAAATTGAGGGCTGGACTTGTTCAGATTGGCTTTATCCAGAGGATTTGGATTCCTATGACTCAGTTTCCACTGCCTGTCCACTTTGGTGGTGACGACTCCTTTTGTGTGGTCTCAAGCAGAGCACAGACTGGCACAGATTGTGCAGAGTTGGGCAGCAGTGAGTGTGCTGTGTGCCTGATCCTGGCTGCAATCACGGGATACTGCAAAAACGGGCCCTAACGAGCTCCATTCACACACCAGGCTCGCTCCTGAGCTGAGAAATAATGACACGGGGCTCACTTTGCAAATATACATGCCTCCTGGGCCTAACAGCAGCCACACATTGTGTGGGGTGCAATTAGGAGGTCACAGAAATGCTGTCACTGAGGGCTTTCTGGCTGCCTTTGGAAGATGTTCTCAACACATGGCTAATAAGTAGGTTTCTTTGATGCCACTTTGATAGTTAGCGACAGCAGGAGGAAAACAAGCAGAAGACCGAGCTTGGTGCTATTATTCCTTTTAACTTTGCTTAGCAAATTATTTTGAAGTGCTCAACACAATAACTCCCCCTTTTAAGCATAGGTTTTCCCATTCCTCTTCCTTTACTAAGGTCTAATTTTAAGGGAGCACTTTGGGATTTTAATAACAGAATTATACACTTTGCCCAGAGGTCTTTAATCTCTCGATGTTTATCCCATCAGCCGCGTCTCTGGCGAGCCTTTATCCTGGGATGTTTGTCTATTAAATTAACAGTATTTCAGAAGAAGAGAGGCCATTTGCAAGCAGTAAATCACAAGGCAGTAGCATCCACTTAGTTCTCTCGCTGTTGCATCATTCACTACATTATACACTGTTCTATATACTCAGTATATCACCGAGTTCTTCATCTTCCCTGCCACCCCCGCCCTCCGCCCCCATGCTGTCTGCAAAATGCACAAACCTCTCCCAGGCAGGCGAATCAAAAGAGAAGGAGACAGATGAGATCTGCGCGAGCAGGGAACTGGGAAGGTTCCGAGGGTTTGGATGGCGCTGCTGGATTTTGGCTGGGTTGCCTGTAGAGAAGAGGGTAGAGCAGAGCCCTCCCCATCTGAGCGTTTCAGAGAGTGCCAAAAGCAGTGACTAACCCTGCCCAGCAAAGAGCAGAGTCAGAGGGAACGCAGCAAGCAGGGGCTGCCCACCCACTGCTCGAGTGAAACCATCCCAGGGTGGAGGCAGCCCACGCTGAACAATGCATGGACAAGTTCCATGGTGCTACATGACCAGAAAGAGATGGATATATCATACAGCGAAGGAAGAGAGTTAGTTGGAAGGTGGCCAAAACCAGGAAATAATAGTTCTGTTTATGCACAAAGTAGAAATGAGCATGTGCATCTTGAATGGCTTTGTCTGTCTTAATTCTTGGCCATAATTGAAGGGGTCCTTCCTCAAGAAAGCAACCTGCAGTGGATGTTTGGAAATATTTTCAGAGCTCAATGTACTGTAAGAGAATCACCAGCACTGAGAAATGTTCATTTTTGCTCCTTGGATTGTGCCCATCCAGCAAATGGAGTGGGTTCAGTTTCATTGAAACGCTGAGAACTGCCAGGTCCCTGCAGAAAGCAGGCATGGTGCATCTGCAAGCAGATGGGAAACATCTCCATGTAAGCATTTATGAGATGCCTAACATAGTTTTCCTCTCACAAAGAGAAGCAAACAGATGAAAATCTAAATGTTAAGGGCAGTGTGAACCAATAATTCGGGGGAAAAACTCAGAACAAGTTGTACAAAGCAATCTGTTGCAAGGACTTCTGGTTTATTTCCCTGTTGACTTCTTGCTTTCTACCCTTCTTGCTATCACCTTTGACTATATATCCATGCAGACATCCCATTTTCTACATCAAAACTCTCTTTGAACCAAATCAGCCTAGAAACAGCAAATTCCAGTCATACTCCACAATATAACGCTCTGGGAATTTTGTCTTACTGCCCTCCATGAATTATCAAAAAAAAAAAAAAATCAGAATGAAAAATTCTTGTTTTTTCATTGGAGTATTCACTTTTCTCTGCATCCAGGTGCCACACTCTAACTAGTCATTCTCCTGATTTGACAGATTTTCAAGCTCAAAGGCTTCAACAAGGCACCACGTCCACCTTCTCCCCTGGAGAGGATATTTGGGTTCCTATCATTATCTCCATGTTAAGGGAGGTGACTGAGTTGTTGCAGCCAGAGTAGACAGACCCTTTTTCCTGGATGGGGAGGAAATATGAAATGCTGAGTATATTTACAGTTTTGATCCAATCTGGAGCAAAACTGACACCTTTGAGCATTGCCCGGAGCTATTTCAGGAGAGGGTTCCCCAGTTTCAGGTTTCTTCTTCCATCTCTGGAGATTCAGCCTTGATTTCCACACCTCAGGTCTATTCCCTAATCACCCCCTATCTAAATCAGCCTCTGTCACTTCGTTTGTTTGTTTGTCTCTCTTCCTCTCCTGCTTTTTGAAATTTCTCTTTGGATCACATAAATCTTGCTTATGGAAATATTTGTGCACTTGGCACATTTCCAAGAAATATTTAGACTTTAATAAAGCTGGGGTTTTGTTTTGATTTTTTTTTTTCTGTTTTTCCTTCCAGGGGGAGAAGTTTGTAATGATTTTTGTTTTTTTTTTTTTTATTTTGAATGGCTTTTCTCCATGAATCTTGGCAGCTTAGGAGTCCCCTCCAGTAGGATATAATTGGAAGTAGCTGTTCCCTCTGATAGCCTGGCTTTCAGAGAGTGGCCTCCAGTTCAGTAGCTGCAAATAACTGTGGGCAATTTTGCCTGTGCTTAATTGCAACAAGGTTGTTTCCTCCAATTTTTAAGTCTTTAATTTTCAGGCAAAACCAGAGCTGAATGCTCATGTGTCCTCCTCTAAAACCCCTTTATAATAAGTGTTGAGAAAATATTCTCTGCCACTGCTGACAATTTTCCCCTCACAGACTGGAGATCCAGATGCTGCTGGAAATGTTGGATGATGTGGTCAGCAGAAGAAAGATTCTCTCTTGGTTTGGCTGATTGATAAAGCTCTGCCTATGCCCAAGAGCAAATCTAGAGCTCATTGCTTATTCCCTCTTTCTCTTGGTAAATTTAGCAATCTTTCAAGCTGGGTTAATTTTAGGTTTAGGAATGCCACACAGGAACACCACCTGTGTTTCAAGCCAATCCCACTTGTCCAAGGCAGGCTCAGCCCTTCTAGTGCAGCACCCAAAGGGTGTTCTCCAGTTTGACCTTCAAACTCTCATGATTCCACCACCTTCCTGGGCTATTTTTTCCAGCACTTGACTCTCAGTATTGTCAGAAGGGCAGTCTAAATATCCTCTGTAACACAGGTTTATCTTTGAGCCACTCCAAAATTAAACTGCCTCGTGTTTAGAAGAGCATGGAGGAACCTCAGATCCTCGATCTTCTGGCAGCACCAGCTGTCAGCCCACAGAAACCTTTGCAGGAATAGGAATAGCCTCTGTGTTATTCCGAAATTCTTAGAAAAAGCTTTTCCCAGGGAACTGAGCGAGTGCTTTTCCATGCTCTGCCATCTGCGCTTGCTGGAGACCCGCTTGGCTCCTGGCATCCCACGAATACATCAATAGGAGACAAAACCATTAAGAAACCAGCAGAGATCACTTTAAAATGCAAACAAAGCAGAATAGTGAGACACTTCAGGCCACATTCTGAACTGCTGTAAATCAGTGAAACTAGTGTATTTCAACCAAACTCTGCCAGTTTGCTCCAGCTGAGGATTCGGTTCTTCATCATTAACTCCTCCAGCATTGCACAGCCAGGTTTTGGAGGCTTTGAATGACTTCCTGCTTGGAGTTTACAGCTGTTCCAGCAAGGCCTTTGGTTTATCCCTTTAATTTGTCATTAGCCTGTGTAAACAAAAAGAACAGAACAAAATGGACTGGGAAAAAAAGAAACCCAAACAAATGCACTCACTTTTCCTTCACTTCAGACAGATTTTAGGTAAGAAGCACTGCTAAAGTGGGGATTTATTGGGACAGGCTTCCTGGTAAGGATGAAGATGTTGGTTGAGATCTAAAGCTGGAAGAATCTTGGTTCAAATTAATTAAAAAAAAAAGTCTCTGACTCCTACCCAAGAGTCTTCTTTTTCATTAAAACAACATTTCACTCTTCATGTCAATGTTTTACAATCATTCTGAATCCTCCTGGAATCAGATGCAAATGTCCTGAAATACCAGCAACAAAGTTAATTATGGCAGTACTTTTGAAGGATAAGGGAAGAAAAAATGACCAAAATTAGGAAGAAAACCTGCTCTGCTGATATTGTCCACCCATTTTGGCAAATTATTAGGGACTAGAAGTTTGAAAAAGCCTCGGGTACCCCACAGGAGGGGCTGAGTCCTCATCTGACCCCAACCTTTGTGCCACTTTGATCCCAGCTGGTAAACTTCATGTTGTAGTTGAGCCTGGACCACATCATGCCTTTTTTGCCCTTCAGACTGATTTTCCACATTAGGGAGGTGGATTAAGACTCACAGAGATGGTTGGATGGCTGGTGGGATTTTCAAAAAATACACGTGCAAATTAAATAAACAGGGAAATAAATGGTCCAAATGTTTTTCAATTCTGCAAGTCCTTCTGTGAACCACTAAAGACATTATTTTCTTTGCCACATGAAATCTTTTGTAATGCTGGCTTGACCATGCTAAGGGTCACTCTGGGATCATACAGGACTTAAGAATTAAACCCCAAGATGCTCAGAGTAGGAAAAAATATCTGAAAATGTTTTTTACTGGTTTTGTTTCTGGTAATAGCACAGTTCCAATAAAAGGTTTTCACTGGGTTGAAGCCAACCAGGATCAATCTTCTGACCAGTAGTAGCAGACTCAGAACTCTAACCCCCAAAGCTAATGAAAAGGCAGCTCCCCTGTGTTTTTGGAAAGAATACCTTGTGCTCTGCCACATTCTCAGCTGGTGGCATTAAACCCTGCACAGGAGGTGGTTCTGCCATTTCTGGTACTTGTCCTGCTGTCTCCAATAGAGAGCTTGTCAGACCAATAAAATATCTTTCTTTTCTGTCCTCTGGGGCAGCTTTACACACTTTTTTCCATAGATAACCTTGAACTGTAGACTTTTGAGGTGCAGGCAGAGGACTGTGTACATTTCTGCATCAGCTCCGTGTAAATGCCCACACACCCCCCGTGCAGGTCTGTGCACATGTTCCTTTGCAGAGCTGTGTTTTTCCCAGTACAGTGTCAGGGAATCTGTCCTGGCTGCTCCTTGATGGATTCTGTGTGTGCTGATTGCCCTGACAGAGGCCATGTGGAGGCAGCAGCAGTTCTGGCTGCTCTGCCCACCAGGACAAGGAGAGCAGCTGGACAGGGCTCAGAACATCAGTAAATGAAATAAACTGGCTCTTCCTCAGGCTGCTCCTGCTCAGGGCTTCCAGTTACAGAACAAGAGCAGAGATCTGGCAACTGCTCCCACAACAAGACGAAAAAAAGGGGAAGAACAAACTTGATAGATCAAAATCTGCCCTCCCAGGCCGATATAAACTGCTCTGCTGATCTGATGGAAGGGATGGGCCATATTTCAGATGGTCAAGATGGTGCTGAGTGGGTGGTTAGGACCACAAAATGACAGAACACTTGGTGACAACAAGATGGGATCTCTTTTACTTCGGATCTGTTGCTCACAGTGTCCATGAGTCACGTTAAATACTCCAGGATACATTCTCTATTTTACTTTTGATCTTTTAAAACGCAGCTTGACATTTTAACTCATGCCTAGGTTTTGTTGCTCATGTGTAGGGTTGAAAACTGTTCTTTTGTCTTTCAGCATGGACCCAAAGAAAACACTCAGTTATCCACTAGCACCTCTTCCTGAACTGGAAAATCCTGGGCCAAAAAACAGCACTGCTCCTCATGTCCCAGATGGTGTCTGCTTTTATTGTGTGGGATTAACACAATGGTAGAAACATCTTCTAATTCTGGACTTGTGCAGTGATTCTACACCAATGATACAGCAGACAGAGACAACTTGGTATCTGAGAAAAGAAATAAGACCAAGGATGTTCTTGTTGGAAAAACATCCTAAATCTGAGCTGAGTTTTCACCATTGAACAGGAAAAAATTACCCTGGAAATTTCACTATATCCAGACAGGCTGACATTATGGGTTTTCCACATTTCTAGCTGTCAAATACACATAAAACAGGACATCAGACAGTCTCATCTCATCTGCTGCTTTTTTCTTTCAGCAAAAAAAAAGAATGAAACAAGTGAAGAACAAGCACAAAACTGTAAAACAAAAACTACTACTATTAGTGATAATATACCTGTTAATTATTGTAATACAAGTCCATTTAGGAACCCTGCCAGGACCTGGTTTTAGGCCCTGCTCAAGGTGAGGAAGCAGGTGGCAAAATAATTTTCCATCTTAACAAATTTCCCCGTTCCTGTTTGCAGCACACATCAACCTGGCCCTTTGATCAGATACATGATACTCTGCTTCCCTGGAGAATTTGGGGCCAGATGCTTTAACACGAGGTAGCTCCATTAAATCTCTATTGCCTTCCACATGGTATCACAAATTTAAATTGGCTGAAGACTTTGCTCTTGAGTGTTGCTGGAGTGGACCAGAGGAAAATTGCACATTTTAACAGGTATTGCAACAAAATTCCAAAATCAAAGTGTAAATGGGTTTTCCCCAGGAATGCCAACAGTCCAACAGTAGAAAAAAACCCCAAACCCAAATCAGCTGAAATGTTAATGCTCACAAAAGTTGGAACACTTGGGAAGAGCAGGAGGAATCAACAGGCTAATTATGATGTCCATTCTTGCTCAAAAGTTTGTTTAAATCTGAAACTTGAGGAGCAGGGTGTTCTACCTCATGCTTGGACTGCTGGACTCATTCTCTGTGCAATACATCCACAAGCATCACTGACCTTCCTGGGAAGTGAAACCATGGGGGGACAGAGACTCCTTGGGAGCAAGGACAGAGTGATTTCCCCTCTCAAGGTGTGAGGGGCACCTCACCACGGCCCCCAGCTCCGCAGCCACCAGAAGAGACACTCATGTCCACTTGCTGTTGAGCACCCTGCGGGGACATGGTTGCTCAGACCACCTGAAGGTTTCCTTGCCACAACCCCTCATCCTCTCCTCTCCTCTCCTCTCCTCTCCTCTCCTCTCCAGCTGAGTTCTCTCTCCTGCTTTGCTCATTGCTCCTTCAGATCTGATGCCTCAGACTGGGATGTGTAAAGGTACCTTTGACTGGCTTTGCCTGGAGCCTTTTTTGAGGGTTTCCCCACCTGGAGCACAGTTGTGTGAAGGCAGGGAGGTTGTGCACTCACGGAGACAACAGCCTGTGCATCCACACAGCACATCCACAAAGGACCAAGCAGTGCTGCCTGGGTTTCTGTGCATATTCACATGTCAGCATTCCCACTTTTATCCAGGTAATTAGGTAGTTTGTATCCGTGGGTTTGTGCAGCTCACTTAAATCTGCATCTCACAGATGCGTTTGCCTCACTTGGTGTTCATGGAGACACATCTTTTCTTACATCTGCATTAACACGTAGCAGCTTTGTCTGAAAAGCCAATCTGCTCAGGAGAAGATCTGTGAGCCTGTCTGGCTGAACAAACAGCCAGCCCAGCGAGGATTTGGTCACATATCCATCATTCCATACAGCTTGGCTGTGATTGCTCACATCCCCACACTGTCCCTGCCTGCACTTTGCTGCACTGCCTTGGATGTGCGTGTTCCAACCCAGCTGTAGGGATCACATCTGGGCACTGAGCAGTTTTCCAAGTGCAGACAGGGCTGAAATGGCTCAGAGCCAGATCCTCAGTGCACCTCCAACAGCTCAAGCACAGTTATACAGATACTCTTCGAGTGAGCAAGGAGCTCAAGCCTTTCTTTCCCTGCAAGGTTCAAGTTTTGCCTATATTTTTATCCACTAAAGGGACACAGAAACATCAAATAGTTTAGGTTGGAAAAGACCTCATTAATCCAGCACCGCCAGGTCAGTGACTAAACCATAGAATCATAAGCCCATTAATATTAGAAAAGACCTCCAAAATCCTCAAGTCCAATCCTCAAGCAAGTATCACCATGCCCACTAAACCTTATGATGAAGTGCCACATCTACTGATTTTTTAATACTTTCAGGGATGGTGACTTCACCCTACCCTGGGCTGCCTGTTTGAATGTTTAACCGCTCTTTAGGCAAGAAATGTTTGCTAATATTCAACCTGAGCCTCTCACAGTGGGACTTTAAATCATTTCTCCTTGTACTATCATGAGTTGCTTGGAAGAACCACGTCTCCAAGTGCCACATCCACACATCTTTTGTATCCCTCCAGGGATGGTGACTCCAGCACGACCCTGGGCAGCTGTGCCAGGGCTGGACACAGGGCTGGACATGGGGCTGCCAGCAGTGGGGATCGTTTGGTAGCCGCAGCAAGGGGTGGAACTGTGGATACAGGCACTCAGGCAAGTCCTGTTCCCCTTCAGCTGCCAGGGGCGTTGGGCAGAGGCATTGGGACGGGCAGCCGAGGGTTCCAAGAGCATTCCCGGCCGGTCCGGCGGGGATGGGGAGCGGGTGCACAGAGCCATGGCCAGAGCACTGCCGGCCGCTCACCCCTGAGCGTGGGAATGCACTTCCCTCTAGTGGGGAAAAGCTCTGCCGAGCCCGGCCTTCTCCGGCAGCTGCAGAACATTTTCCTCGGCTCCGGCAGCCAAGCGTTGTTCTCGGTGCTGCGGGTCACGGGTGAGGTCCCAGCCGAGGCCACCAGAGCCGCGGTGCTGCCGTGCGAGCGCTGCCTCCCGTTCGGGGCTGCAGGCACGGGGGGTGCCCGGCACATGTCCCCTCTGTGCGACATCCCCAGGTGCCACATCAGATGTGGGATGCGCCTCTCCATCCCGCAGCCTCCGCCTCGCCGGCTGCCGGAGCCTCCGCAGAGCGCAGAGCTCGTTCCCTCAAATCAACCCGAGAAGCGAATTCTCCAAACGCTGTTTTGATGGAGGGTTCCGGGATATTTTTGATCTAGAAAGATCAAAACAAGCTTATTGAAAAATTCCATTTCATAATGTCAGAAATGTTTCATTTTGAGAATGTCAGAACACTGCAATCTAAATGTTTAATCAAGTGGCACGTATGTGTGCGATATGGCTATTATTTTTATTCAATTTTAAGTTTTTTCCCCTAATATTTTCCTTAAACCGAAATAAAATCAAATAAGAGGGCAAAAATGTCAAATCAAAAGATTTTCTTTTGATTGCTAATTGTTTCAACACTGTGAGTGGCTCCACGCTTGAAAATATTTTTAAACACTTTTAAATCAAACTGTCCTTTGAAACGAAAATTTTAAGGCACCATGAGCTCAGTACAACTCTGTTGCTCTGTTCTTCTCAGCTGGTTCCACGGGTCGTGCCTTTTTATCTGCGTTGAATTAAAATCTCGTGTTTCCTGGCTCACAAATTACTGAGCTTGATAGGCCATCATGTTTGGAAGATTTAATCAGAAGACGAAGAATCCTCCCTTCCCCCGGTTCCTCTGCCGTTTTCAGATGGAGGGAGGTGGGAGTAATGAATGCTGATTGAACCTCGGCTGGGAATGAGTCAAGGGGAAAAAAAAAAAAAAAAAGAAAGCCCCATCACTCTTGTGTGATTCAATTACCTCTGAGAACTTTTATTCTCTTGGGGATTTATTCATACGTTGGTGATGAATTCAATTTGTGAGGAAATGTGAGGGACAGGGATGGCACCCGTGTGATGCTGCCGTGCCATGAGGACACAGCGCTGGGAGGGAGTCACAGGGATGGAGGGAGAGGGTGAAAATCCTTCTCCCTGAGGTGACCCGAGGGGCTCAGGCAGAGGGAAGGGACCAAGGAGACCCACTGAACCAGGCCAGAAAGCAGGACAAGAACAGAGATGTTGGGGATGTAGGAGACAGAGGGGACCAGGCAGAGGAACAGTGGGAAGGACAGGAGGCCAGGGATGTAACTGCCTTTTTCAGCTGCTCATTTTAATCTCCTGAATGCAAAAGCCTGGTCAAAATATTGTCAGATTTGTGTCAAATTTTATTACAAATCAAAACATAATCCTGGCCTGGAGAAGAAGAGATGAGCAGAGAGACAGGTCTTAATACCTTAATTTAAGAAACAAGACAGAGTTGTTTTCATAAATCACTGGGTTTAGGAATGCTGAGTGATGGAAGTGGGGCTTTTCCCATGCTATTCATTCCAATTTAAACAGAGAGAGAACTGGTTGGAAACGAAAACCTGTTTTTTTTCCCCCTTAAATACTCTTCTTATTGCTAAATAAAGTATTATTGGATTTCTAAAGCATTTTTATTTGTACTAATCTTTAGTTCTTTATCATCACAAATTTAAACTGCCAACCCTCTTTAATTATAGGAAAAAAAGTCCTCTTTTACTTGATCATTTGAAGAAGGGCTTCTCATCACGATCACTGTCCAAACATCACCGCTGGGAAATCTCTATCCCCCTGGGTCAGAACAGGCAGAGCTGATTTCCTGAAATTTTAACACTTGTTATTTTTATGCATCAAAATTCAAATGCAAAATTACCCCCTGATCAAAATTGTCAAAATATTATCGGGAGCATCATGATGTTTGATTTTTTACGAGCATCTTCAACAACATTGAGCCATTATAATGAAAAGTGAACACAGCAGAAAACATCAAATAATATTTGTTCATTGTTTCAACATAAGCCATGTGTTTAAAGAGTGTGACTTCAACAATATCATCAAAATGAACATTTCCACCACAGCCAAAGAAAAAAAATCCCACTTCAACAAAATGAAGAGCAAAACTCTGTGTTTATATTTTCTTCTGCTGAAAATGTGATGGAAATTGAAGCATTACTCAGGCGTGCTTTTGTTTCAACAGAATTATCCTTTTGTTTCAATAGAACAATGGGGAAAAAAGGGTTTGTGTTAATTATAGACTAAACTTACTCTCTTAAACCTTCAATAATCTTGCTGGAGGTTATGCACAAGGAATAGGGGAGATGGTGGGGGGGAAATGAAGCAGCAGAGAGCAGGATTCCTTGAACTTTGTGCCTGGCTTATTATTTCCTGGCAACTCGCTTGACTCCAGTAGATGTTTAAAAGCAGAAATGTCACCTAAACAGTTTTACAGACCTTTGATGAGTATTTGGACTCCAAGGGGGTTCATAAATGGGATGGGGAGGCCCCTGTTTTGTTCTGTCTCTGCTGAGTGCTCACCCCAGCAGCTGGAACGGAGCATCCCTCACCTGCCCCGCTGCTTGTTCCAGCCACAGAGTTTGTTTGTTGTTCACTAACTTGTTGAATTCAATCAAAGCAAAGCCTGACTCACAAAAATGCACAATAAAATATTTATAAGTTCCTTCCCTGGGAAATAGGCTGGCCCAGGGAAGAGGGAGCAAGGTGAGCTGAGTAAACAGTGAGTGAACAGTGTGAGGACCAACAATTCTGGTTCAATTTACACAGGAAAAATGGAATAGAACAAACCTGACCTTAAAACAACTCCTTTAAAAACATGAGGTTTCATGAAAAATAAGACTTTCTGGATACAATCAGGAAAATGATGTGGAGCTGAAGGAAAAGCATTTGAGAGAACAGAGATTTTGTCCTCTCAGGGTGGAATGGAAAGGTTTCAGGTCACTGGTGGTGGATTGGGACAACTCAGTTTTGCCAGGATCAGTATGTTAAACTCAACATAGTGCCAAATTACATGAAAATAACAAGTGTTTGAAAATTCTCTGTGGGGCTGAAGCATTAAAAAAACCCACACACAAGTAAACAGCATATCTGAGGTTGGATGGATGGATGGATGATTTCCACAAAATGTTTTGTTTCTATTCTTCAATCAGCAAAACTGAAGAAGGTGGAGAAGAAGTGGCAGAAGCAGCAGCAGCAGCAGCAGCAGAAGAATGTATAGCATACACTAATTATAGTATAATAATAGTGCAGTTCAAATTGGAAAGGTTTTCAAAATCTCTAACATAAATGTGACACAGCGAAAATGTTGAAAGAGCTGGTTTGATGTGGTTTAGTTTTCCCCAAATTTCCCATAGTAGATTCTGTTTCCAAAACAACACTTCCAAGAAATCTGACTTCAGAAAAGGTTTTAACTTAATCCAAGACCCAGCAAAGGCTGGGCTTGTCCTACTCAGCCCAGATGAGTAACAGTGAGGCACCACCTGACCAAGGTTGTCTGATGCTTCAGGAGAGCATCCCAAGGAGCTCAGGAGCATCAGGCTCAGCCCTTCAGAGGCTTTTTGAGAGAACAAGTGTGCAGTAGGAAAGCACATTTCCATTTCCAGTGGCCAGCTCAAGGCCAAAATCAAAAAAGTGTAACCAGCAGGTGGAGGCTGGATGAGGTGACAAAGAACCAGCATGAAAGGTGAGAGAAGAATCTTAAAGAGTGAAAGAGGATAATAATAATAATAATAATAATAATAATAATAATAATAATAATAATAATAAACCACCCAAAATTTGAAAGGCAGATTGAAATTAGTATGAAAGAGAGAAAAAATCCCACCTGCCCTGTCTGGCCCATGGATGTTGTCAGTGCTGGGAGACTGATCCTTGCATCCCTGACTATGAAAAGGCAAATCCCGCCCCTCATTATATTCCCAAGTGCCAAAAGAAGAATTTGATGCCAGCAAAGTCTTCACAAATTTTTTATTATTTCAATGAAGGGAACATCCATAAAGGCAAAACTTTATTTTATTACTGCTCTTACTATTATTATCTATTTTTGATTTGGGTTGGTTGTTTTCCCGAGGTTTTTTATTGGTATTGTTATTATGCGCAAACAGAACTGCCAAGGCAGAGTCTGAGCAATTCTCTCAGAACTGCAGATGAAAGTAATGGGCTTCTTAAAGACTTTATTTACATTATTGAACACAGGGAGAACAGACAGTGCCAGGCAGACATGCTCACATATTAAAAGGACAACTTGTCTATCCCTTCAATATTAACCAGAGGACTCTCAGATCACTGATGGCTGAGGTGTCTTTCCCTGGCAATTTTAGGGATGGAGAAGAGGTCATTCCCACCTGGGTCTCAGGGCAGAAGCTGTTCTTCATCTGTTTTCCTGGGCAGACATTGTCACTGAAATGTTTTGGGTCTCAATTTCAGTGTCAGCAGCTTTCCTGGAGATCAGGACAGGGAGAGTGGTGGGACATGACTCACTTCCTTTTATCTCCATTTTTCCAGCTCTTCCTCCACCCTTTCTCAGCTTTGCAACATGGAGCTGAAATTTTAAATTCCAAAAGTGCTGTGGAATTTTCAATCTCAGAATGATTGTCAAAAAAATTGCTTTTTTATATCTCCTAGGACTTCTGCAGCCCCCACAAACATAGAAAAATTCATAAACTTGTCATCAGAACTTTTCTGAGTGTGATTTATCCTAATCTGGAATTATGGCATTTTAATTTCATTTTAAGTGCTTTCAGCTAGCTCTGTGAACTCTGTTTTGAATACCTGTGTAGTGCCTGAAACAGAAGATTTAAAAGCACTTCAGGAAAGTTAATGAATTGCGCTTGCTGAGAACTGTGTCAGGAAGAAAAGTGTTATAATTTATATTCTTCAGATAAGGAAACCAAGACCTGGTTTGGTTAAAATTCTTCTCTAAGGCTGTGCTTTGAACCTGTACCAGAAGAAGGAATAGATTTTGATGTCCAAAGAGCAACCTGATCTAGTGGAAGATGTTCCTGCCCATAGCAGGGGAGTTGGACTGGATGATCATTAAGGTCTCATCCAAACCAACAATTTTATGATTTCTATGTCCTGTCCATGATCCTGTCCAGAAGCAACTTTTTCTTGCTTCTGGATGCAGCAGATATTTTATGTTTTAACATTGTCTCCCCTTAAATTCTTCTGGATTATCCTCCAGCTTTTCCCTTGCCATGAGCTGCTCTTCCTGCAGATGTTACCACGGACACAACACTCGGAGCAATCACAGGATACTAAAAAAAGTTTAAAAAAATTTAAAAAAAAGAAAATCAAAAGCTGCTCTTCTCTGATATGTGCTGAAATGCTCAGATGATGTCCTGGCTTTTCAGGACATGGCTCGGTGCCCTGCAAATTCACAGGCTGGCGGAAGATTTTAGGAAGAGCCAATGTCCAGCTGGGAGCCCCCGCCGAGTTCTGCCTTCTGCTGCAGCCAGGCCAGGCCTGGCTCCCTCCCACCCTGCTGCTGGTGGTGGCACTGGGGACAGGGTGGCCAGATGGCTCCTCTCTGCCAGGGCCCCGCGCTGGCATCGCCGGGGCCGCGCTCGGCTCGGTGCCGGCAGATGGACACCAGGGCTGGAAATGCAATTAAAGTGCACGGAGGGTGAATGGTTGGGTTGGCACCACGGGGCTGATTCATCCCATGGGGTAAATCAGCCCAGTTCCAGGCTGCTCTCTGTGCCCATTATATATTAATAAGTGGTTTATATTCAGGATGTGTTTGCTGAATTTAGGTAGCGCTGAAATATTGCAAGCGGTCATGTGACCTGACCTCCTGATACGGTGAAAAAAACAACTAAAACCCCCAATAAACCACGATTTCTGTGCTCATGATTTAGTCTAAGAGCAGTGCTCAGCAGACATCAAGAAACTCATTTCACAGAAATGTACCTGTCTTCCCTACCACAGAAAAGTTCTTTCCTTCTGTGTTTATTTTCAGAGGTTTCTAATAACAAGTTTTGGTTGAAAAATAGCAAACTGTCAAAAATGAAAATATTTGCAGTAAGGAGACAGTTATCATGACTTTTTTACATGAAGCAAAAACATTATTCCTTTTAAGATTGCCAAAATTTCCATTTTCTCACTTTGAAACAAAACCTTCCAGATTTCCCCTTTAAAATTACTTGTCTGTTACAAACTGAAATAGTTTCTTAGAAAATGCCCAAATCAAAGCATGATATTTCAAAATTATTTAAATTATATTTTCCAGAGCTCAGTTTTGTGAACATTTTCACAATTCTGGCTTCTCATTCTGTCTAAGGATGAGACAGGGGAAGGTAAAAAAAAGGCTTGAGAGACAAGGAAACCTTTTTCTCCCTATTCCACTGAAATGTTCTACTTTCTATAATACTAAGTGACTGATTAATCCTTCACACAGAGGACAGGAACAGCCTCCTTGGGCTCCCAGGCTTGGAAAGTCAAACCCAATATTTTTGGAGGTTGGGATGTGCAGCTGTAATTGCAGAGAGCTGGGCTGCTGCTGCCACCAGCTCCCACATGGAAACACTGTCAGGGAGCAGCTCGGGCTGTAATTGTGTCCTTTCAGTTAATTCTGTCCCATTAAGCTTTAAAAGCACAATCACGCCAAATCTTGACTCTTACACCTTGGTGGTTTAAGGATGCTGGAACCACATCCACAGAGAGGAGATACTCTGGACACAGGTCTCTGTGAATGAGGATGTCAAGGCTCTCCTGCCCACCAGGACCCAACCCTGGCAGCTTGTGACTGCATTTATTTCCCCAGCAAAGACTTTCCTTCATTAGCACTTGCCCTGAGTGTAGTTTTTTAAGCTTCCTCCTCAGTGCTGGATGTTTAACCCTGTCTGCTGGGGGATGTTGCCTTTGCAGCAAGAAGAGGTTACTGCAGCCAGGATTTGGTGAAGTGTGGAGATAACCCTGTAATTCACCCTTTGTAATTTCCCTAAACTGGACATGGGGCTGATCTCTGTGTGCTGCCTGCTCAACCCTTTCAAATGAGCCAGCCATTTATTCCCCAAGTTTAACAGAAAACAATTCTGGGACCCTGCATCCTGCTGAAATATTCCAGACAGAGAATGTGTTAGTCACACGTAGGGCTGATTAATTTACAATTTGGGATCCTGGGAATGATGGACATTGAACAGAGCTGTGCCCTGTCCATCAGCCTCCCAGAGCAGCTCCCTCACAGGAGTGCCCTCAGGAGATGTTTTAAGTGCTTTCAATGTCAATTGTCTGTGTTCCCTTCTCACTTGTTTCAGCCACTCCATTGGCATGGAAGGAATTGCTCTTGATTTACACCCAGGGAAGTAAAATCAGGCTCTTCAAGAACCCCATCACATCCTGAGGAAAGCACTGCAAACCTTCCTCTGACTTGTGCTCCAGCTGGACTGAGCCTCCCCTCTCCCTGCTCCTGATCAGCAGATCCAGAAGAAATGCCCAAAATCTCCCCACCAGTAAAAATGATACCTATCAATTCCCTCTCTAGCCATGATCTTGCAATGGAAAATGGTGTCCAATTATTTCTACACAAACCTCTTCTATTCCTCTCCATCCATGGCACGGGGCTGCCTGTGGCAGGGATGAACCCTCTGCCTCTAGAACACACACCTCCCTCTGAGTTCATGCACAGGACACACACACGGCAGAGCCAGGGCCTGGACACAGGTCCTGTGACCTTGATCTAGCAAATCCTGCTGCCTTCACATCTGCTGGGAGCTGTCAGATACTCTGCAGACTCTCACTTCTCTTCCAACTTGCTCTAAACCAAGGAAGAAAGCAAAGCTTTCAAAAGATTTTCACAAGCCCTTTCCCTGCTCCCACCTCCACCTCCAGCCTCACCAGAGAAAGAAGCACTGAGAGGCAGGAGCCACAGCCTCACACACTGAGATTGTTAATGAACACGTTTTCTGTAGATAATTATAGGGACTGGCATATTGAAAGCACTTAAAACATCTCATTCTTTTAATTCATTAATTATATTGCAATTACACAATTCTCAGGCACTTGCTGGCTCTTTGGAAATCAGCTATTCTTGGGAGATGGAGCTGGGTTAGGAACCAGTGAAAGGAGAGAGGAGGAATGGGAGGGAATGGGTGATTGGAAAAGTCAGGGATTCTGGCAAGGCCAAACAAGTCTGCACAACAGTCCATAAAACCAGTCCATGAAACCCCATTCCTATGAGTTCCAGGGTATCTGGTGGCTTTGCACCTACACACTCCTGCTGCTGCCAGTATTGTTGTTCCACACATGCTGCAGCAGAGATCTGCCTAGGAAGGATTTGTTTCCTGTTCTTACACCAAAGTCCCAGCTCTGCACACCTGAGGAGCCTTTTCTGATGCTATTCAATAACTTTATTGACTTGGCCTTACAGGGACTGGATGTCCTGGCACTTACATGGACCTTTAGAGGTTATTGCAAAAACTCAGTGTAGATGGTATCCTGAAAATTCCCCTTCTATTTAAATTCCCTTGCTCACCCTACTCACAGGATGCAATACAGGAAAAGGATATTCCAGGGCAGTCCTGGGGATTCCCAGCTTTATGGAGGCCATTATTCATAGTGGTCATTATCAGTTCCTCCCAAAACTAGGAATAGGCAAGAAAAATGCCAATAATCTTATTTTAAGCTGCCTCTCAGACTCTCAGTGGAGTCGAAGGACTAAGGAAATATTAATAAGCTAAGGAGGGTGTTTAAGGTCAGGTTAGATGGAGTTCTGAGCAATCTGGTCTAGTGGCCCATAGCAGGGGATTGGAACTAGTTGATCTTTAAGGTCCCTTCCAGTCCAGACCATCCTATGATTCCCTGGCTCCCCAGAGAAGCAGTGACTCTGTGAAGTTTACATCAGCTGCACAGCAGCCTCACAACACTTGTATTCCAAACTTTGCACGGATGGGCTTCACTGTGCAATCCCAGGTGGAAGCCTGAAGATGTGTCCCAGCTCTGGGTCAGGATAAGACCTGGCTCTGAAGCCCATGATTTTCATTAATACTCTGCAGCAGATGCTTGGTGTGGAAGCCAGGAGAGCAGGGAGCATCAGCAGGCAGCCCTGCCTCCCTGCACAGACACAGCCTGGCAGTCCCCAGGGCCACAACCTGGTGGTGACCTCCAGAGCTCATCCCAGATGGAATCCAGACCAAAACATCCCCCTTAACACGACAAGCCAGACCTACACACAGCTTAAATGAGCATAATTAGCACGAGGGGTTTTGCATGTGTGGCTTGATCCCCCAGGGGTTTGGTCAGATTTGTTTGTTCATATGGAAAAGGTAAAAAATGCCCTTTTTCCTGTAGGTGTTCCAGCAGGAAAGGTAGAGGGCTGGGATGGGAATGCTCTGGCCTGGCAGTGCATGGGCACAGCAGGGAATGCTGCAGGCAGCACAGTCACTGGTGGCCAGTCCCTGAATATACTGGGAATTTGCACTCCCCATAATTCTTATTTGTTTCATGTGGTTTTCAGAGAAAGGGAAAAATACACAGTGGAGTTGAGAGAGACTGTTTGGCAAGGGCTGATCATTTCTCTCTCTCTCTCACTCCTGCTCTCCTGGGATGTTTGGCCTCTGTCTGAATTGGCTAATTTTGTATTCACCAACCACTCTGCTGGCTGTAGGGAAAGGGAGAAAAAAAAAAAGAGAAGATAAAAAAGAAAAAAAGAAAAGAAATCCCTGATAGCAAAACCTGAATGCAGCAAGTAAAGAAAGGGGGAGAAAAAGCTCTGCTTCTGTATCATCTTCAAGACAAAAAAAAATACAAGACCAGGAGAGAAAAAAGGGGGTCTGGGATTTACCAGCAATGAGGCCTTGGATGTGCCGGAATTCAAAGCCAATATTTTTTCCCTGGACATCTCAGTCTGACCCTGCCTTAGTGGCAAAGAGCAAGGTGCAGCTCTAGGTGTGATGTGTGACATACATGTTTAGGCAAGATGGCCTCTGCATTTGAAGCCAGATGTGAATAACTTTAAGGATAAAAATACATATGTGTCCATTCCTCAGGGTTTGTAGCGTTAGGACTCCTGCTAATTGCTGTTTAGGTCTCATTAGCGCAAGAAACATTCACTAAGCATATTCACACTGCAAATGGGATTCATAACAATTTGTTTGAGTCTGAAACCACTTGTACCTCCTCCTGGAGCAGAGCCAATGCCTATATTTAAACCCAAAGGCTGAGGGGAGCTGACACTGAGGCTGCTGTGTTTATTTCTAGGCAGCTGTGTGTGCGGGAGCCTCGGCACAGCCAGGGAGCTCAGAGGGTTTGTGGGGGGCTCAGTGCCACCATCTCCCCTGGTTTGGGACACTGGGGCACACCTGTGCCCGGGTCCATCAGGGTAGCAGACTGGGTGTCTGTGAGGGATGGGTATCCCTGAGGAGTGGGGGTGCATGGGTTGGTGCACCCAGAGCCAAGCATCTCCATTTTCTGCATGTGACGGAGGTGGGCACAGGAATGCACAGGAATGCACTCACAGAATCCCCTGGGATCTGCTGTGTGGTGCAGCCAGCCAGGCAGTTCGACAGGGGGATGCTGTGTGTCCTCCAGACACGGCACCCTGGGGTGGGGAGAGCTGCCAGGGGCAGAAAGAGCCAGGCTCTGCCTTCAGGTGTCAAAGCTCCCCGAGAGCAGAAATGCACCTGTGTGAGCAAAATCCCTGCCCTCTGTGAGCTGCACTCACCCCTTGCAGCCCTTGTGCCTGATTCCTGGCATAGCCACACACCACTTCTCCAGGGAATACTCTGTTTTGCTGGCTTCTTTCTTTCTTCTTCTTCTTTTCTCTTTCTTTCCTTTTTTTTTTTAAATTTAATTTTCTTTTTTCCTGAATCTGTGTCTAGGAGTCAGGAGGGGCAGCCTGCAGGACCCCAGGGCAGGTACAAGGCTAAAGCACCGCGATTGCCTCATCAGCTGCTTCACTGGAAACGTGGAAAACTCAGACTTCTCCACCACTGTTGCACTCCTTAACAGAGATATTCTTCCCTCCAGCCCTTCTGGGGGTGGACAATGTGCAGTGGGGAGCTCAGAGGAAGGCACCACAACGAGAATGCTGCTGGAGGATGTGGCAAGGAGAAGAAGGGGCATCAATCTCATGAAGTTCATCCAAACCCACAGGTGACCTGGGCTGACTTCCCAAGGGTTGTAACATTCCTGGCAGAGCACTGCCACAGCTGAGTGAGGGAGAGCATAAACCAGGATGGCTTTGATCACATCCAGCTGTTGGTCTCACGGCTTTTCCTAAGCTGAGGGTGACACACAAAAACTGGCTGCTGCAGGAGGAGCAGGGACACCAGAATAATTGGGGTGCTGCAAACACGCTGCTGCTGGAAGGGTCTGTGCTGTGGCCTGAGCTTGGAGCTGCCATCTGAAGGACTTTGAAAGATAAGATGGGTTTTCAGCTAAAGAGATTGGCCTTGTTTTTCAGAGAGTGTTTTGTTCACTTAATGTTTTTAATTATTTCTTTTCCTCAGGCAAGCACAAAGCCTGAGGATCAACAAGTCTCTGTTCTCAGCAGTGTTCAGGCAAGCACTGGGAGAGTTTCCATTTGTCTTTTTTTTCTTGTTCCTGGAGCCTCTGAACAGATGTATCTCTATCAAATTTGGTTAGGTTTTTCTGACAAAAAAAATGGTTGCTTTTTCTGTTGTCTTCCCTGTGGAAAGTGCTGAAGATTGTTTTTCAATGTTGTTGAAATATTTCAGAAGAAAGAGAGAAAAGGAGGTGGGGAGGGGAAAAGCACAGCGTTTTCTTGACATGTCAGTTCGTTAAAATCTAAACTGAAATATGTCCTAAGCAGAGCCTGGAGACTACTAAATCTATAGCTATGTCTGCCTCAATCAACTCTGCACCGTAGGCAGGATATATCCAATTTTGTAAGGAAAGAAGTAAAAATGCTCAAAAACCTGAAATTTTAAAGAGATTTCCATTAAAAATTCAAATTTGGATGAATAAATCCGCTCACATAAAAGACATGAGAGTTTTGCCTCCTTTTTTCCTACGGCTCTGCTGTTGCTGGAGTAGATTTAAATCTAGTCCTTCTCAGCTGGGATATGGGGGCTGCTCCCCAAGGTGGGACCTACGACAGCATCTCCATCAGCAGGGGAGGTTAATTCAGCAGAAAAGAGGGACTGTGTGCAATCCTGGGTGGGGTTTTGGTGCCTCTTTGGAGCCTCTGACAGAGGGGGCAGCTGGTGGCACAAGGAAGGGTCTCTGTCCTGGTATCATCTGTTGAGTGGGATAAAAATACTTGCGGGTGCAAGGGGAGAGATTGTACAGCAAGGCTGAGCATGGAAATTCATAGAGATGCTTGGGATTTAGGGAGAGATACCTTCCAGTGCCTAAAGAAGCTTCAAGACAGCTGGAGAGGGACTTGGGACAAGGGCCTGGAGTAACAGGAGAGGGGGAATGGCTTCCCACTGCCAGAGGGCAGGGTCAGATGGGATATTATGGAAAAAGTCCTCCCTGTGAGGGTGGTGAGGCCCTGGCACAGGGTGCCCAGAGAAGCTGTGGCTGTTCCATCCCTGGAAGTGTCCAAGGCCAGGTTGGACGGGGCTTGGAGCAACCTGGGATAGTGGAAGGTGTCCCTGCCTATGGCAGGGGTTTGGAACAAGATGAGTTTTAAGATCTCTTTCAACCCAAACCATTCTGTGATTCTACACAACTGTGAGGCTTTTAGTGAGGCCTTATTCATCCTGGAATAAACTGGAGAATTACTCTGCAAGGAATTCAGTATTGACCTGAACAATGCAACCCTTCTGTGTACTTTTTACCAAAAAGCCATTTTGATTCCAGAAAGTTTGGAGTAAGTGACACTTGTGTCAGAGGAGGTTTAGGCTGGAGATCAGGGAAAGGTTCTTCCCCCAGAGGGTGCTGGGCACTGCCCAGGCTCCCCAGGGAATGGGCACGGCCCCGAGGCTGCCAGAGCTCCAGGAGCATTGGGATAACCCAGGGATGCCCAGGGTGTGATTGTTGGGGTGACTGTGCAGGGCCAGGAGCTGGACTGAGTGATCCTGGTGGGTCCCTTTTAACTCAGGACATTCCATGGTTTTGTGACTGTGTGATTTACTCTGCCCTGGATGTGCACTTAGCTCTTCCAAAGATCCCAGTCTCATGGAGTGAAAACTGAGCTTCCCCATAAAGAACTATGAAAGGAGAAATAAAGCTTTCAACCACAGACAGCCCTGGGGTGAAGAATAAATTCAAGTCCTGCAGACACAGCCTGGCACAGGAATGATCATTATCATTGCAGATACACAGACATGTCATCCCTTTAAAACATTTTTTTACATGCAACCAGCCTGTGGAAATCGACTGCACTCACTAAAGGAAGGCAACACTTCCAAAGGGGGTAATTCAACACTTCTGGAGTTATAATTGTTTCCAAATGCAACATCTTTATCCTATAACACAAATAAACACTTGCTGGTAATGGTGTGCTTTGTTAATTACAATGATTCTTAAAATCTGCCCTAAATATGCATTATATTACAGCAACAATATTATAAATGAGCATCAAGTGACATTCATATCACCTATTAATAGCTGGAGGGTTTGGACAGGTGGGATTCTGGGATTTATGCAAATGAGGAATGTGTTCTATTATAATTTCAGTGGATCTCCTCTGTAAACTTCTGCTGTGCTGAATTAATGTCTACAGTGCATTTCCTTTTTTTATTTAAAAAAGAAGAGGAAGCCACTTACATATATTAAAGGGGGATAATGAATTATTATTCAAAATGTAGGTTTGTTGCACTCATTTGCATATAATGCTTAATTTTTACAGACTATTTCATTCTAATGCATGCAAAAATGATCAAAAAACTCTCCAAATATGCTAATGCAAATTCCATTGCAACTACACTGCAACCTTTATTTCTAGGACTTTATTATAAAACATTAAAAGAGGAGAAAGCTCAACATTAGGATAATCTTTTAAAAATATGGCAATTGTTCTGATTTAAGTGGTGGGTGAAACTCCCCACACATCTCCAATTACTGAAAAGTGTTGGACAAAAATACCTTTATTCATTTGTGGTAAGAAATCCCAATGAAAACAAGAAAAAGTCATCCAGGGTTGTAATTGTCCCATTTTTCTTTTTTTTTTTTTCCCCAATTTTTCAATGGCTGGTGTGTTGAGAGCCACCGAGAGCAGCTGGGTTCTCCCTAAGGTGTGGGAGGGAGCTCGGAAAGCACTGGATGCAACCTACCTGAGGGCCACAAAACTCAGTTTTTTACAAGGAATTTCACCTCATACCTTGAGACAGACAATTAGGACACATTCAGTCACTAAAGATACTTTTGGATGGTGTAGCCCCAGGATCAGAAATTCCTCCCTGGTTCCTGCTTGTCCTCCCTGAACATCTTCTGGCCAGGGACCTGCAAGAGCCGGTGCCTGCAGGTCCTACATCAGCACCATGAAGGGCAAATGAGATGAAATGAAACCAAAATCCCAGACAGAGTGTTGGGACAGCCCTTTCCTCCCTGCTGAGGGCCGGGCCAGGTGGTGAGCACCTGGCACAGGTTCCTCTGGGCTCCCTGGGTCCCCTTGTCACTGACAAAGGCAAGAGCAGGGCTCAGGATTATCCCTGTGCATCATTCACGGTCCATTCTTCCTGCTCTTCCTTCTTAATCTTCCTTATAAATGCTCCTATCAATTATAATGGTTGTAATTAAGTGCCCCATCCTGGATTTACACACTCACACCTGCCCACATCCATCTGAGCAAAGCTGGCTTGACCCCTGTCATTCATACCTAAATGCCTTCTCCATTTCTTTTCCCACGGAGTTCACTGACAGGTCTGTGCTTTGAGAGCCTATCTTTAGACATCTGCTGCTGAAAACCTTCCTTCCCTGTCTATAATTAAAGACATTATTTTACAGCATTCACATTTTTACAAGCTGGCATCATTTCTGTACATAAAAGCTCGGGTACTTCCATCTCTCCCTTATTGCATTCCCCTTGTTTAAGTTCAGTAGTTCTTATTCTGGGAATAATACCGGCGGCTATTCTGCAGCCACAATTATTAAGCCAGGGCCTATAAAAGGAGATGAGTTTTGGATTGCACCTATAAATGATGAAATGTGGGTTTCTGATGCTTTCCAGTGACTCCAAGTCCTGTGTCAGAGGAACTCCACAGCAAACAACCTGCACCCCATGCTCTGGGTCGGTGGTGAAGGTCAGCAAAGCTTTTTCCTTGTAATGGTGAAATGGGAGACAAGAGCCTCCACTTGAAAACATTCCTGCTTGTTCCAGGCATTAGAGGAGGCCTAGGGAACAATACACGGGAAATTAGACATGCTGAGGAGGTCTGAGCAGCCTCACGTTAGACTTGTAAACAAGTGTGTGGGAGAGGGAATACAGAGTGCCACGCATGGCAATGTCTGAGAGTAGACTGATCATAAATGTTAAACAAACAAGGAATTATAATGGCATTTGTTTGAGCTTGCAATATGGATTCTATTCATGTCGCAGCTGCCATGAACTTATATCTTCATTTATTTGGAGAGGGTATATGCCTGAGGCATGCTAAGTATACCTGAGAGTGACAAAACACAGAGGATAGATGTGAAAAGGGTTGTGGGGTTTTTAAGTGATAAAGGGAACGTTTTCGGTACTTAGTTGAGCAGAATAATTTTATATAGATATTTTTTCTGGAGCTGAATATGAAAAACAAGAGATTCATGCTGAAAGACACAAAAAAGAAAAAAAAAAAGAAAAAAGAAAAAATAGAGCTAGAAATGGATGTATTTCCAACTTTCTTCCTAAGTGAGACTTTCTGCTCCAGATGCCTGAGCCCAGCCCTGTCAGCTGGGCACTGTCAGAGCCCTTATCTTGGAGCTTCTCAGAGCAGTGAAACACCTGGAGAGGGGCAATGCTTGCCTTGTGCAGGATCCTGCACCCCAGCACTGTTCCCTTCATCAATCATCAGTGAATCAGGAGCTGCCAATTGGATTTTCCCCAGCTGGGACAGAGTGGGATGGGGGATTCCTGCCCCATCCTTGGCTTTGAGAGTACCAGGCACTCCCGAGCGCTTGGAGCAGATAATCCTGTTTGCTTTAACCTTGCTGGAAGCACTCAGCAGCTGTCTTGTTTTTCCTCCACACTGACAGCTCCTGGCCTGGTATCTCAGCCCTGTTATTATATCCCTGAACTCTCAGTTCAGGGGCAAACATGTGTGGAAATGGGGAGAATTGGGGTGCCTTGCTGGCAGGTGGGGGGGGATGACTCGCAGCCTTGGTGTGCCAGGGGGCACCAGTGTTAAAGTGATTAATTTCTCTTCTCCATTACTCTAAATTAGCTAAACAAATCCCTCGCTAGAGCTGTCATACTGATGTTCAGCATGCAAATTGTTCCTAATGAGCGAGCTCCCAGCTGGTGGCAGGGTCCTGCATCCATCCAGATCCTGCATCCATCGGTTCTGAGGCACCTGATGGACAGATAGACATGGGAGACTCTGGGCAGGAGGGAAATCCTGCCCTGCCCTACTCCAAAAATCTCTGCCTGCAGAGGCAAGAAAACCCCTCATGGTCAGGGAGACGTTGGGAGTTTTATGGAGGGAAGGATTGGGTTTATGGAGGGTGTTTTATTCCCAGTGGGAATGACTCAGCTGGGATTTGCTGGTGAACCCTCAGTTTCCTTTGATCGCACCTCCCCGAGTGCAAAATCCTAGCAACAAAATCTGTTCCAACCTTCTCCAGAAGATTCACCAAAAGGGGTTTTTCAGGAAATACAAATGGTGTTTTCTGCTGAACATATTTCTGTGTTTTCTATAGAACACAGTGATTTCTGTATCAATTGTTGCATTGTTCAAACCAAAAGCTATATAGCTAAAAAGTGAAAACACTGTTCACTTTCTCTTACAAAAATCAAAATGTAATTACTTTCCACTAGAAAACAAACAAATAAACCCTTTGCCCCAACCAGGTCTGTTCCTCCAATGACTCCTCAAAGGAGTCACTTCTCCTGCAGATCACTGAGCATCCCCCTGGCAGGATCACAGCAGTCTCACTGTCTCTTGCTTTTTTCTCCCCTCAGTGGACTCACATCCAAATTCCTGGTGCAGCCTCAGCCTCCGGCAAGATACAAGCGTGTGCTTCAGGTGGAACATGTGAGCAGCTTCTTGTTTCATAAATAATGATTTCAGGAGAGGATCTCATGGCCTCGTGCTGAGATTGCTGGGTGGGGTTGAGCAGAAGATTTCCAGAGGATGAAGATAAGAAATAATTTCAGAATTTCAGATGCCTGAGAGCATCTGTTTGTGGTGCTCCCTGGGCTGGCTGCTGGCTTAAGCACCTTTGAAAGGTTTTGTGGGTGTCCAATGTCATTTTTTGGCACTTCCTGCATGTGAATATCCACCCTGAGTATTAAAATGCTCTATTGGGTTAACAATGATTCTTAAAGTCATATTATTTCTTTTTCCTGAGCATCCAGGCAGCAACAGAGAATTTATGAAAATGTTTTTAATGTTTCTCCCACTTCAGTATGAAGATTCATACCAGGAAGTTTGTTATTCATTATTCATTATTTTTTTTCCATTTACCCTCCACCTTTCCTGTTCAGAAGCATCATGTGTTGCTCTTGACCATCCCTAATGAATAATGAATCCCCAGCAAACAGTCTAAAACAAACAGGAAAAGCTGATAGGTTTAAAAAATTATTTGTCCAACCTATTTGGTGAATACTTACAAATAATAAACCCATTCATGTAAATCAGGATCAGCTCATGAAAAGTTCCTAACTGGACTAAGGCTCTGCTTCAACAGAGTATTAAGCACATGCTGACATCAATAAGATTTTCATCTGTTTCATCGTTAATTAAGTGGTTAAAACATTAAGTAACTTTTGTTTCAGGCATCTTAATGAAAGTGCTTCTAGCAAACAGTCTCATACTTCATATTAAGCCCAATGCCCAATGTCAAATCTGTACAGTAAGAGAGGAAAAAAAAAAACCCACAGAAAAAAACCTCATAGTATTTCTATTTTTTTCCACATAACTCAAAGTTTGCCCTCTCTGGTGCAGCACTCAGACTCTGTGTTGACAACTGGGGCAGCCCAGATCATGTTTCCTACCTGGTATATTTGTGATGCTGGTTGAAACTCATGAAATGTCTCTTTGGACTGGTAAAACACAGATTTGAGCTTGTTTAGCCCTGGGGCACTGAAGCCAGGATCCTGGTAACAGCAATTCCTGATTCCTCAGCTACACAGGCAGCCTGGCCTGGAAAGAGAGGCTGGAAGGCTCCGCTGGGAGAAGTCAGCACACGGATCCAGCAGCCCTGGGGGAGTTGATGGTGCAGAGGAAGCGCTCTGGGTGCTTTGTCCAGCACATGCCCTTTAGTGTTTGATATGAGACCCCCAGAGTTCTCTGCTCCTTCAGAATGTGTTTAATCCCACAGAGTGCCAGAGCCTTGTAAAGAACTTCCATTTCCCAGTGTTACCTAAGACATTTTTTGTTGTTTTGAAATTGTCAGTGTGGCTTTAAACATAGGAGAGAAAGGAAGGCAATAAGCCTTATTTTGGTTAAGGCACTTGAAGCAGGCAGGTACTGGGCTTTTCAAGCAATCATTCCCAAATAATTGCTTTTTAAAAAGGTTGGATATTAATTTCTCTCTCTCTCTTTTTATTAAGGGAGAAGCTATAACCAGCAATATTTATTAACTGATGTACCTGTTCCCATGTGATCCTGTTGCCATGAGTGCTGGTGTCAAATTTATTAATCAGTCTGTCAGAAATGGTTATGTCAGCACAGACAATGCAGATTCCACTGGATGAGATCCATCTTCCAAAGTTTTGAACTTCACTATTCAAAGTTTGGAAGGAATAACCAACCTCTTAGAGCAAATGTCACAACCATTTGCTGTTCCTTTGTTGGAAGAACTCCATGGAAAGATCTCACTGACTTCTGTGGATGTCAATGGACACAAATAAATATTTGCTAGAAATTTCTGGTGTAACTACAGGTATTCTTTTACACCCAGGGTACCCAAACAACCTTCCCTGAACTATAGTTCAGAAGAAAACTCATGCTTTATTAAATTTTGGCTCCAATAAGAAATTTCCATTACAAAAGCATTATGGTAAAACCTCAGGGGATATATGTGTATATTGCCCACACATATGTATGTACATGTGTGAAGAAGTTTCTCTTCTGAGCACTTGGAGGCCTTTCAACAAAATGGCAACAGCCAAGTCTGGACAAAACAAGAGAGTCCATTGGGAACAGCCTGAGATCTGTTCCTGAGCCAGGATCAGCCACAGCAGGGAGGAATCCAAAGAGAAATTCATGTCCTTGTGAAGCTGTGATTAAATATTCAGCATGTCCAATGGGACCTCCAAAACAAAGCAGCAAAAAAAAACTTCATTTCTTTTCTGATTCTGTTCAAATACAAGAATCTTTCGTGGCAAGGTAGAATTCCTTGTGAATTCTTTGGAAATGGAATAGGTTCTTCCTACATAAGATGCAGGAAGGACAAGTATTATATCCATTACAAAACAACACTTTTGCATTTGATAGTGGCACAGCAGGTTCCTGAGGATCCCAGCAAAGCTGGAGGGGCCTCTCACATTCCATCCACCACAGATGAGAAGTCACATTTCCCATGGGCAAGGCCGTATTTGTCCAGGAAATCTGACTCTGGAAGGCAGCAGATGGCCGTCGTAGGGCGCCGGTGCCAAGGTGGCACCGCAAACGCCACGGTCTGTGCCAGCTGGTGGCCGGGCATTAGAGGCAGATGTAACCAATTAGCAGAGATTCCCACTCCTCAGCCACTGGCTGGCTCTGCCATGCGTGAGATCCGTGCATGACAACAAGGAAGACTTGTCCAAAGTCCTTCACGGGCCACCGGCAGCACTCTGACACAGGCAACCACAAGCTGCTTGAAGAGACCAGTACAGCTGGACCAGACCTGTTTTTCATTCAAAACAGGCATTTTTTAATCCCAGTCTTTCCATTTAAACATGTCATTTAACTCAAGTTTTTTGTGCAAGACAAAATTTCTGGTCAGCAACAGATTCTCATTGCCAGAAAGGATTAAGGTAGAAAGGTGGGAGATGTTGTTTCAAATTCATTATTCAATCCAGGATTTCAGTTTAGGGGTTCATCCCAATAGTCTCAACAGTCTATTGGAGGCTATTTCTATAGATTTTCTATAGGTTTCTATAGTCCTTTCACCAGACAGAAATTGTTTTACAGCGGCAACACAGCATAAATATCCACAGCTTTTGAGGGCGTATCCCAATATCCGCACTGCAACTGCTTTGGAGGCTTCAGATCTCTTTCTGTGGCAACAACACAACACAGAAGTTCTCAAAATTAGCTTTTCTGAAAGTCCTCTCTGCTGGCAATGGCTCTGAGGCAGAACCTTTGGAAAGCCATGGATGTGAACTTGCCAACTCAGCAAATCCTGCAGCAGCCATGATTTCACAGCACCTCTGATATTTGGGCAGATAGAGACGAGGTGACACCAATTGCTGGGCTGTCATTAAACAGAAAGATAAGTTTGTCACACAGTGTGACATTGAAAGGAGTGGCTGGGAATGGTGAGCTCCAGGGGGAAAGGGAAGACCTTTCCATCCTTGTGCATCACAGAGCACAGAACAGACCCTGCTCTCAGCTGTGTCCATAACCTGCCACAGTAAAAGAACAGCTCAGCACAGAGCTGAGCACAGCTTCTGGCAGGAATAAAGCACCTGAAAACCCTGCAGGAGTGGAGGATTGGCCACAGCTCCCAGCAGGTGTTACCAGTTGGAGTGGCAACCACAAGGTGCCCATGGCAGGGGACACTTGCCATGGTGGTCACTGCCCTGAGCTCTGAAGGACAAAGCTGAAGTATTGCTCACATGAGAAAATGCATATCCACACCATTTCCTAGCACCTTCCAAGATGAAAAGAAACTGGAGCCCCAAAGGAGTTTATGATGGCAAATAACCATGGGAAAATTCCTGTCCGTGACTGCGGTGACTTCTTTTACCTTCCTAAAGTTCAGTGGCAAAGAAAGTGTTCATGGAGTCCAAGAAGGGTCTGACAAACTCAAACCACCTGGTTGGAGAGGCTGCTGCTGAGGGGCAGTGGCACTAACTGGGGTGAGAACCGAGGGGGAGCAGGACTGGGTGCCTGCCACGGGCTCTGCTGGGGCAGCACTCAGAGCTTTGTCTCAGGGCATTTATCAGAGCGTGGATCAGGAGTATCCTAAGAGGGCAATTACCCGAAGAAAGAGAAAGGATTTCTAATACTTCTCATCATTGAGCGAAGAGATCTTCAGGAAGGATTAGAAAAGATGAGGGATTATCCATGAAAGTGACTGAGCTTGTTAAGTCTGTGTTTTCAGGGTGTAAAACAGCTCTCTGTCTCATTTTAGCTGTTCCCTCTTTGGGGTATTGCTCATGAATCAGGGAGGTTTGGTTCTGCAAGCATGCAGAAACCACCTGGCACAATGGGCTCTCTGCTGTGTTCGAGAGGGGCAGAGTAATTAAAATTTATTTTCCATTATGTCCTATTTTAGAAGTTCTTTTAAACAGATACAAAAATCAATTAAATTCGATGTAAGTAGAAGAGATCTATATCTGACCTCTGTCTCCTGCAGTGCAGAACTGGTTAATCCATTGGAGTCAAAGGAAATAACCTTGTGAAGTAAATGGGCTCAGAATATGACCTGACATTAGCACGCTGGGGGTGGGGATTGTTCTGGAATGACATCAATGTACTGAAGAAAACAGTGCCAATTAAGTACTCTGATTCAATTTACATGCCCGTGGTGTTACCTTTGACATATGCTTTCAGCAGTACCCTTGAAATGACTGTTTTCCCTTGTGATGGACAATTTCCAAGCATATTTATTCAGATGGGATGAACTTGAATATCATGAGGAGGTGGAGCTGTTGCACGCTGTAGTAAAAGCTTTCCAGCCAACAAGCTTAATTTTTCTCTCCATCTCCCTTCCTCCCAGTCACAGTAAATGCAATTCCTTGTATGGCCATTGCAATGAAAGTTTAAGCCACAAGCCATTCAATGTGACAAAAATATGACTTCAGTAAAAAATGGGAGAGATGAGGATTCCCCAGCAACACGTCTGAACTTAGGCCAGAGCACACAGCCACCAGTGACACAATATTCCAGCTGCACTAAATGATTTCAGCAGGAATTACTGCATCCAGCTCTGGGGTCCCCAGCACAGGGAGGATGTGGAGCTGCTGAGAGAATCCAGAGGAGGCACCAGGATGAGCAGAGGGATGGAGCAGCTCTGCTATGGGGAAAGGCTGAGGGAATTGGGATTGTTCAGCCTGGAGCAGAGAAACTTTGGGGTGGCCTAATTGTGTTCTTCCAGTGCCTGAAGGAGCTGCTCAAAATATGGAGGGAGATTTTTTACAGGGGCTTGGAGTGACAGGACAAGGGGGAATGGCTTCAAACTGACAGAGAGGAAGTTTAGATTGGATATTAGGATGAAATTGTCCCCTGTGAGGGTGGGGAGGCCCTGGCACAGGGTGCCCAGAGAAGCTGTGGCTGCCCCATCCCTGGAAGTGTCCAAGGCCAGGTTGGACAGGGCTTGGAGCCACCTGGGATAGTGGAAGGTGTCCCTGCCCATGGCAAGGGGGTTGGAATGAAGTGATCTTTAACATCTCTTCCAACCCAGCCCATTCTATAATTCTATGAAAGCAGCCTATTTAGATACCTATCGTTTATAATTATTAAGCTCTTGCATGGCAAATGCACCATTGGGGATACAAGACTCAGCTTTAGGGCAGACCTAGAGTCAACCAGGCTGCTGCAGAAGGAGCCACACAAGTGCTTTGCATTGTTTATATAGCAAATATATTTATATTTTCTACCCTTTCTCTTTGTGCTAACATGGGCCTCCTGCTTCTCTAAAGGAGGGAAAATTGCAAATACATGGAAATCAAGGAAGTAGAGTGTGAAAGGGAGTTTGAGAAGCAGCACAGGAGGAAAAGGAAAACCGAAGACTGTAAATTCACCCCCAGCTGATGCTGAAGCATTGTCACCTCTATTCCATTTCTGTGCCCAGGACTCACTGGGTGGTCAGAGCTGGCATGGGTGAATCGCCACAGATAATTGGGAAAGGGAAACTGGGAAGGCTTAACCTCATCATATCCACATCTGTGCTTTGATGGGAAAAGCTTGTGTTCTCGTTGGGAAGAGTGCAGAGAAAAGATGTCCCAGGTGAGATGCAAAGCTGTGAGTCTCCCTCTCACCACCCCTACTCCAGGGCTCTCAGGAGAGTCATTACCTCCAATTTGGTTCCCTGCATGTCAGCAGAAAGGCTGTAATCATTTGTTTGGCAGAGGCAGGGCAGGCCAGGCGGTCAGTGGGACCTGTCAGGGTGTCACTTCATCTCGAGCACACTCTGTTAGAGGCTGACAGCAGTTTGCCATTACCAGTGCAGGGACAATTATCCCTGTGTTCCAGGGAAATGCCCCAGTCAGATTCCCCCCTTCCTCACCCACTTGCCCTTGCAATAGGGACCATTAAAATGATTGTGCACACACACACACACACATGCAGCTGCTCAGCTCACTGCATTCAGCCAGCCCCAGCTGTGGGTGCCTCAAACCTGTCACCACAGGCAGTACTGGAATGGAGCAGGGGAAGATAGACTTTTTTTCCTGTTTTAGAAAACATGAGATATTAAAGGCTTGTGTTTCCCCCTGGGTTTAATTACTCTGAATGCATTTAAACTCCTCTAATAGGTAGTAAATCTCTGAAAATCTGCAGAACAGAAAAGGGTTTATCACCTTCACACAAGCTGGGGGTGAATGCAGCTCTCCATCCCAGGGGGATTTCTCTGGCATTCAGAGAGGAGGTTTCCACCAACCTCTGTGTCTTGGTGTTCTCATCTTCTCCTACATCAGGATGCTGGAAGAAGTTTGAAGTTCCCTGTTACTGATTATGCACTCCTTTGCCTCTTTGGCTCCTTGCATCCAGGTCTGCTCCTGGTCCTGATGTTTTCAGGCATCTGGGACTTTCCTGTCCATGGCCAAACCACAATCCTTTACTGTGGGCTGCAGTGTCTGGGTCTGTCACTCACCCACACTTTCTATCTGCCTGTCAGTTGGAGGAATGAGCTGTGCTCCCGTGCCCAGTGTTGCTTTTCCAGGTCCAGCCTGTGTCCATTGTGTCCCAAAAACACACAGTTGATGTTGCCCTGCTGGGAGGTGAGATTGTTATTCAGAACAAACCTTTCTCCACTTATTTCTAAACTCCCTGGCCTCTGAGAATATCAGCCAGGTGATCCATTCCTTTCTATCCTGCTCCTTCTCACCTTTCCAACCATACCCTCTTTCTCTCCGGTTTTCCCCTTTTTCATTTTTTTCCTTGCCACTTTTGTAGAACAACTTAAATGTCATCTTCCTGCAATTACCCACAGAAGAGAGAACTGAAAAGGAACATTCCCACAGGGGTCCCTGTCTTAAATGAGGCTTTTGTTGTTATAAATTGTTACTCAAAGCAGTACAAGCCTTTGGAATCACTCACATGTTCCTGGTAACTCGATGCATGGGGCTTTGAATTCAGAGAGCTTCTTTGGAGTCTGCCAGCTTTTCTGGAGGTATAAAAATCTGAAAGCATAATTCCCAGCAGCAGCAGCAGTCCCTTTCACTTAATGCTGTCTGTCACCTCGCCAGGCACAGGTGACTTTGAGGGGTGCCCACCACAGCCTCCTTGTCCCTGCACACCCTTTGGTCACTGCTGCCTTCCTTTGGCTCTGCCTCGAGTGACCAGATCAGGGAGAAAACACCATAGTGGGGCTTGGAAATTGTCCTGCCTGCCTCTGAATCCCAACCATCCTGGTTGGTTTAGGACAGATGTCCTCTCCCCCAGCAGTATTGTCCACCAAAGGACTTGGCTTAAGGCAGTTCCAGGTGTCCCTTAGGGGCTCTGCTGATGTTTTAAATCTTCTGGTTTAGGACTGCACCACCACTCCCCACATCTCAGTTTCGCATCAGAAGTGCAAGGCAGTGGACAGTATTCCCAATAGAAGGGGGTACACATCAGAAGGATTAACACAAAATTATTAAATCCCCCCCTGGAAGGCTGGGAGAAACTGAAGTGTTGGCTAAACTCCACAGTGAGCTGCAATTCTGCAGCACCTGGCCAGAAAGTGTCAGTGGGGGGCTAAGCTTTGTGATTGAATGGCTGGGAAAGACACCTTATTTCTTTATCTTTTCCCCCTTCTTGCCAGATTGAGGGGTGGGAGGGTAAACACTGAGCTTTGGCAAGGCTGTAGAGAGAAAACTCAGCAGCTGCACAAAGCTGAGCTGTCCCACTCCTGTGTGAGCCCCCCCAGCCACTGCTCTGGACCTCTGGATGCTCAGTGCAGGAAGCCAAGACCCACAGACCATGTAAACCCCCAGCAGGGACCCCAGGGTCCCCAGGGAATGTGGGTGGCAATCCCTGCCTGTGCTGCCAGGTCATGTACTCTGCTCCTGCTCCTGAGGAAGGAACAGATGGGGCATGGGTGCAAAGCTCTGATACAGCCAGAGCCTCAGGGCCAAGTGAAGCTGCCAACCTGAATTAAACTGTATAATGAGGGTGTCAGTCACTTCTGCAAAGCTCAGGGAGGTGAGAAGGCAGGGAGGCAGCCTGGCTGTGTCGTGCCACATGTACAGGCACACACCCATTTCTCCTTCCTCTCTTTGTGCCTCTCCACACCCCAGAAAGGAAGAAACAAAACCTGCTGCATCTTCCCAAACAGATCACAAAATCAGTATCCTTTGAAAAAGGGGCTAAAAAAAGATATTAAACTTTAAATACCATTTCTTTCCATGCTGCTAAGCAGCTTATTTATCACAGCATGAGCCTACCTTAAGAGCTGTGACGACAGAAAGCTCTGCTGGTAATTACTGCAGGGAGCCAGCAGGCATGAATGAGTCACCACAATGCCAGTGTGCAGGAGACAAGGTAAGGGGACACAGACAGACAGGGAACAAGGGCCAGCCAAGCGTGGTGCCTTGAAACCCTCTTGGGAAGATTTGCTGGGACGTCTTCTTTGTGCCCTGCCAGGAACCAGCTCGCCAAACAGACTGATGGAGCTGGAGCTTTCCCAAAGGAGCATCCTTAGATATGGGTCATCTCCTTGGGGATGTGGTCCTGACTTGCCAGAGGAAAATGAAGCTTTCTTGGGAGGAAGGCCCTCAGCTGCCTTGGTCTGTGCTTCCATCCAAGCCGTGACCTTCAGAAGTGGTGCAGAGCACAGACAGCCTTGGTTTGCTGCTGGCTGCCCTCCCTGCCAGCAGAACAAGCTGGCTTCACCCACAGGGTCTGTGCTCCCAGCGCTGGGTGTTGGGGGAAGGGGCCACTTCAGTGGAATGAGTGACACTGGTGTGAATCTGAGGTGACAAGATGGGTCTCCTGGGAAGGGAAGGCAGCTCTGCACCAAGAAACCTTCACAGCTCCTGCCCAAACATTGATTGGAATGTGTCCCTTCCTCCTGAGCTGTACTGGAGCTGAGAGCAGGGTCAGCCCAAGCCTTGCAGGAGGGATGGTTGCCCTGGGAAGAAGGGTGATCTCCTCCCCTTGTATCCTGGGAGATGGCAGTGCCATCCTTCTACCACCCTATGGAACTGATCGTGGATGTCACCCCCCCTTTCATCCTCTAATTGGATGCTGTCCAAAAGCAACTTCACGAGTGTTTTCAGGAGGACTTTACCATCACCAAAAAAAAAAAAAAACCACAACAAAAAACCAATCCAAAGTGAAACAAAACCATAATTAAAACATTACCAGGGCTTGGTGAAGGATGCTGCACAAACAGGCAAAGTGCTAAAATTTCCTGGGCCAAATTGCTGATATAAATAGCCAAGACAGAGAGAAGAGTCATGCCATGGAGAGTTCGGTTGCCCACATCCACCTCCTACTTCTGTGGCTGAGGTGGGAGCAGGTCACGGATCTCCTGTTTCCTGTCCACCAGGTTTCCTGGATCTGGGCCCAACCTGTTTCTCGAGATGGTAATTAAATGGGACACAGGCCTTGAGCAGTGTCTGATTTAGCTTTGCACCTGGTGGGCTTAGTCACATCTCACACTCATCTCCATAAGAACAGTGCCTGTTACCTGTGCTCTGACACATCCAATGTGGTCTTAAAATATCCCTGGGATTCTGACTGAGCTCCTCTGGGATTTCTCCAGATCTGTCTCTCCTGTCAGTTGCACCTAAATGATTGTGTTCTCTGATGGCTGAAAACTTTGTGGCCTGTCATCCCTCCTTGCCAGAGAGCTCTGGGCTCCTGTTGTCCCCATTAGTCCAGATCCATGTTGCACCTTCCTGCAAGCCTTGGCACCATCCTTCTGCTGTGGCTACTCCCAGAAACAGGTCTTGAGGCTGTAAAGACACACACAGGCAGCCCTTGGCAGCCAACCCAGCAGTGGCAGATGGAAGTGTGAAGTGCAGGAGAACAGCTACAAACGGCCCAACAGGAAAAACCTGACACGTTCTGGGCTTGCACAGTGTGAGCTCTTCCAAGCTGTGAGGTAGTGTTGACTTCTGAAAAGGGCTGTTTTAGGTAACATCTCGTAGTCTTTGGCCCCCTCCATGCACTGGACTTTCCCTGCCTGTGGAGATCACTGTTCACTCCATCACTGTCCTTTCCTCCCGTGATGAGTTAACACAGAGCATCACACAGAGCATCCCACAGAGCCTCACAGGAGCAGCAGGGAGAGCCTGGACACCACCTGTGTGCTTCCCTTCCCCATAATGATCCAAGGGAGTTTTGTAGAGCATGAAAAGGTCCAAGGCCCCCAGGTTCCTCCCTGTCCTTTTGCAGAGCCGTGACCTTCAGGAGGTTCAGAGAGGAGCAGAGCCATGTGGCTGCTCAGCTGGACTTGTTAATGGCCGCCCTGCTTCCAGCAGAGAGGCCTGAGGGGAAGATGGCTTTGGCTCCAGAAGGGAAAGGACTATTTCCATGGATGGTTATCAAGATGGTGGCTCTGTGCCATGACTTCAACCTGAGGTCCTGGCTGGAAACTTCCAGCAGCCCCAGCAGGCAGAACTTGGGTCTGGCAGTGCCAGTAATGAGGTCCAGCTGGCTCCTTGGCCAGCAGCTATGACAGAAACGCTGCCAAGGGCTGGTCAGGGCTGGGTGAGTCAGGAGGACGAGAGGTGGAGAGGCACAAGCACAGCACCCACCACCCTCCCACTGCCTGTGCCCGCAGTGAGATGTCCCTGTGACATGGGGATGTAAGAATCTGCACCCAGCAGGCCTGGAGGGTGAATGCAAGTCTTTAGAGCTGGAGATTTGGAGATCTGGATTTGGAGATCTGGATTTGGAGATGATCTCTGTGGTCACAGTTTAGTTCTCTACAGAAGCCACCAAGTCCCAGTCCCGAGGGCCACTCCTCTAATTTCTCCTGCATTTCAGATCTTGTCAGAGCATCTCACTGTCCACCTCCCTTCTCCACTTCTGGGTGTGATGGGGCAGAGTGGGAGAGCGAGACAGCTCTGTGCATCACAGATCCTCTCGGTGGAGGTGGCAAGGACAGCTGTGGAGCAGAGGAACACCTGCACTTCAGAGGGAAAACACCCGGCAGAGGCTGCACGGGCAGCAGGGAAGGGAGATCCCCCTCTGATGTCCCCGGGACCCCGCAGAGAGCTGATGCTGCATTTTTCCCTGGCGGCCACCGGAGGGCAGCCCGAGGGAGGGAGCGGCCCCAAACTTCCCAGGAAGGGGGATGGAGGGAGCAGGGGAGGCAGCAGGAGGGATGCCGAGGGTGTGCAGAGGAGCAGAGGGAAGCGGGCAGCAGGGAAGCTGCTTTAGCTGCTGGAGAAAGTTCAGCTGGAGATGTGCAGGCTGAAATAGTTTAGCGTTCTGTTAGGGAAAGGAATTTTATGTCTGTGCAATGAGGAAAGCAATCAGAGACATAATTTAATCAGTGTGTTTTAGTGGGAGCATTAAAAGACCTGGTTGTTACATTGATAAGGAGAAACCAGAGCTGCCCACTGATGGTGGCCAAAGGGATAAAGCCACAGAGCCTCTCCAAGGGGTGGTTGTAGATCCCAGCCAGGGCAGGGTCAAAGTGCTGACAGGGCAAATGGCAGCTACATCTGACACGACCTGCGTTGGGAAGGCACTCAGGTGCATCTGACAGATCCCTCAGGGCACCAGGGTGTGGCAGGGCCAAGGTGTGGCACATTAGTGACTGCAGGGTCTGCCTTCTTCTGCTGGAAAGAGTTTGATAAAATCATTGAGGCCAAAATATTAATGTGTGGTTCAGGACCACAACAGCCTCTGCCCTCAGCATCGCTGCAGTGCCCAGCAGGGACAGCCCAGGCTGCTGCAGGACAGCAGGGAACCAGGATGGCCTCACCCCAAAGAATTCATAATTGAACACTTAGAATAGACCTCTTGGGTTGAGTTTACTCCTTGAAGGAGTTGTCAACATTTCCATCTTCTTCTGAAACACAGAGGGTGGTGTGGCAGGATCTTGTAGCAGGAACGATGGCTTGGACACATGAGAGCCATGGACTTGGAGCAAGGCATCCCACAGCCTTTGCAATGCACTTTTCTGTGCTGTTTCTTTGAAGTGAAGGCCTCTGGTGAATTGAATTTTTCCTGTTTTGCTTCCTTCTGTGATTTCTCTTGTTCCACCCCAAAATCCCAGTGGCATAGGGTAAACTTCCCCCCCCCACCCATGCATTGAAAGTAGCATTTCAGAGGTGGGTGATACTGCTCTGCACAGATCATCTGCAAAGGGCTTAAGGACCCAGGAGGAGAGGTGCTGAAGGAAAGTGAAATATCATGGCAACAGGAGAAGAGCAGAAAGAAATAAAGAAAGAAAGAAAAAAAGAAAGAAAGGGAGAAGGAGAAGGAGAAGGAGAAGGAGAAGGAGAAGGAGAAGGAGAAGGAGAAGGAGAAGGAGAAGGAGAAGGA